>CAUYUJ010003903.1:156358-186358 GCA_963575745.1 Prorocentrum cordatum
CCATGATCCCCGCCATCGCCATCATCACCATTCATGTATTCATCACCATGATCACAGTCTTCCACACCGTCGTCATCACCATGCTCATCGCCAGCAACGTCATCATCGTCTCGTCATCACCATCATCATCGCAATCGTCACCAACACGATCACTATCAACATTCCATACCTACTATCAGAATCTTGAACCTAAACATCACTATCGTCATCGTGATCGTCGTTATCCTCCCAATCATTGTTGCTTGCATCCTCACCGCAATCACCATGAACGTCATCGTCGGCCCCGAGCAACGCATCTTCATCATCAGCGTCATCACCGTCGTCATCAGCGACGTCCTCATCGTCATCACCATCGTCATACTCATCACCAACATCATCATCGCCAACAATACCATCCCCATTATCAACATAGGGCCAACGAAATCCTTTGTAACATATTCATCGTTTGCTTCGTCTTCGTCAGCATCCGCACATGCTTACGATTTTCATAGACATCACCATCGGCACTGCCATCACGATCAGCATCATCAGCACCAACACCATCGTCATCATCACGGACATCATAATGAACATGATGATGACGATGATGGTGATCGTCATCATCATAATCAGCATCTTCGCGATCATCATCGTCGTCGGCATCAGCGTCGCCAACGTTATCGTATTCGTGATTGGCATCATCATCAGCACTAACATCATCATCATCATCATCACCATTATCAGCATCATCATTATTACCATCATCAGCATCTCCAAGATCATCATCGTAGACATCGCAACCCCAAGCAAATGCATCATCACCGCCATCACCATCACAATCATTACCATCACCATCACCACTATAATCACCATCACCTACCATCACCATCACCATCACCATCACCACCACCATCACCATCGCCATCACCTTCACCTTCATCATCATCATCATCATCATCATCATCATCATCATCATCGTCATCATGGCCGACATCCCCAGCATAATTATCGCCATGATCACCATCGTCATCATGGTTAGTGTCTCCTCCCAACCTCGTGATCATCAGCCCTGGCCTCCCTCGTCATCGTCGAACTTGTTGTCGGCATCCGTATCGTCATACCATCATCCCCACTCGTCAATATCAACATGTATCGTCGGCATCGGTATCACCATCGTAATCGTCACCACCACCACGATCAGCATCAACACCACAACCACCACCATCATCATCATCATCATCAGCATCATCTTCATCAGCATGCTCTTCTTTATCATCACCGTGGCCATCGTCATCAACATCATCGCCACCATTCCAAGCACAACCACTAGCATCACGGACACCATCGTTACATGGATCCGATTCGCGTTCATCCTAATCCGTATCATCAATATCACCACTGCGTCAGCATTGTTTTCGTCATCAACGTCCTCATCCTCATCTTCATCCTCATCTTCATCCTCATTATTGCCGTCATCGTCACCAGTATCGTTTTAGACACCATTACCATCATCATCAGCAGCATCATCATCCTCATCCTCTGCCTCACCAGTGGCAGCGCCATCGTTTCTATCATCGCCATCACAACCATGTTCGCAGTCATCGCCATCATAGTCAACATCCTCATCGTAATCACCATTACCATCATCGTCAACATACTAATCAACCGCATCGACATCGCCAACATATTCATCATCATACTCGTCACCAGCCTTCCGCATCATCAGTACCAGCATCATCATCAGAAGCAGTGTCACCACAGTCATCGCCAGGACGAGGCCTCTTTCGCGACAGGGCCGCCAGCGAAGAGGCGGCGCTGCCGCCATTGGAGTGCTGGGCAGCTCCAGTTTGGGCGAGCGTACCGCAGCCCACAGGAGAGCAGCGCGGGTGCCAGGCCCTCTGCCGAGGGTGCCGAGCGTGCGGAGGCCCCTCCGCGCGGCCAGGGCGGGAGCCTCAGCGGCAGTGAATCGCGCCCATCGCCGCCGAGGAGGCGCAGGGCTGGGCTGCGGCCCGGAACCAGAAGGGGCGGCAGCGTACGTCACCCCAAGCGCGAGCGATCCGCCGTCCGAAGATTGCTCCAGGTCGTCCCATTAATTTCTGGGTCATCACCATCATCATCATCATCATCATCATCATCATCATCATCATCATCATCATCATCATCACCACCATCACCATCACCATCACCATCACCATCACCATCATCATCATCATCATCATCGTCATCATCATCACCATCACCATCATCATCATCATCATCATCATCATCATCATCATCATCATCATCATCATCATCATCATCATCATCATCATCACCATCGTCATCGGTACCGACACCAACATCAGAAGCATCCTCATTTTCCCCCTGCCTCCCCATTTATCCTTCTCTTCACATATGTCCCGTCGGGTTTTTGGCTCGGGGGTAAAAGGGACCTGAGAGCCTCTGACAATGCATGTTTCCAGATGAGCAATGTTGAGGAGGACGGTGGATGTGAATGCTCGGGCAGGAAGTTTGATCATGATGGTGAGGATGAGAGCTGCAGTGTTGCAGAATGGGGACTGTCTAGGAGAGCCGGTGAATATGAGAACTCGGAAGATGCAAACATGAGCCGCCGCTTCAGCCTTCATCCACAACTCTCCTCCCTCCTCTTCTTGTAATCTTCAAGCCCCCTCGCCACTCCTTCCCGCGACGGGTGTCGTCTTGTATTTTAGAGCTGCTCGGTCTCGCATCGGCGGGCCCCCTTTGACCCCGAAGCCCTTTTCCCTCAGCATCCTCATCCGTCACATACTGTTCGCCCTGCCCACCCTCCCTGTCCTCCTCCTCCTCCTCCTCCTCCTCCTCCTCCTCCTCCTCCTCCTCCTCTCCTTTTCTTTTTCCTTTTCCGCCTTGCAGGGGTCCGTCTGCGCCGCCCGCCCGGCCAGGCCGCGCGGCGCGTGCTCCAACTTTCGCGGGCGGGCTGCCGAGTATTGCCCGGCCCGCGGACTGTGGGGGGTCCCCTGTTGCAGGGCCACTGGAGATCCCTCGCATTCTTTAATGTGGGATGCCTTCAGGAGTGTCTCTGGCGTGTTCGATTTGCACTTTTTCCGGGCTCCCATATTTCCACAAAGCTAGGCCCTGCCCCTGGGCCGCCAGGCAGGACCCGCGGGCAGGGCCTCCCCCCCACAGGCCCGGGGGGTGCCGACCCCCGCCGCGCCCGAGCCCGCCGCCGGGGGATCCCGACAACAGCCCGGGGTCAATTCCAAAGTGGCCCAGCCGACGCACGCTGGAACTGGCAGCCGCCGGGTGCTCGCCGGGGGGGCCATCAGTGGCCCCAGCCCCAGAAGGCTCTGAACGCGCAAGGGGGGCGCCCTGAGTCCCGGCACGTCGGCACGTCGACAAGGACGGCGGTGGCGGCGGCGACGCGGCGGGCGGCGGTCAGAACGGCGACGGCAGAGGGGACCTGCCGGCGATGGCGACGACAGGGAAGCCCACGACGACGCAGCGGCGGACCACAACGGCGACGGCGGCGGGGGGCCCGACGACGACAGCGACGACAGGGAAAACCACGGCGACGAGGATGCCGACGGCGAAAGGGGCGAGGCCAAGGGGGGCACGCTTTTGTTACCCCTTTGGCGTCCTGGTCACGCCCCACCAGAGGGTCTATCTACTGCGGGCCCAGCCAGCGCGCCACCTCTGCCGCCGTCTCCGTCAGGCTGTTGCGCTCGCCCAGCAGCCAGGCGCGGCGCTCTTGCGTCCGCCGCTGGTGCGCATCTGGGCGCCGCGGGGCGTCTGGGCTGGTGGCGCTGCCGGGGGCGTGCTGGCTGCGGCCCTGTTGAGGACCGCGGCCGCCTCTCTGCAGTCCTCCACGACGTGCTGGCGGGTCTCCAGCGCCCGGCCGCGGAACTGGCACGCGGGGACCACCCCCCGTGGCGCTGCGCGCGGGGCAAGCCTGGAGGCGGAAGGCGGGCCCAGGTCGGCCTGGGCCAGTTGGCCCCCGACATGGTTCGGCTGCAGTGGCGCTCCGCCCGGTCAGGCGTTGGACGGAAATGTCTCGTGGCAGGTCCCGGCCCACCTTGCTTCCTGCGGCAGGGCGGCCGCCCTGAGCGCGCTGCGGAACCGGTTCTTGGCCCTCGTCCCCGCTGGGGGGCTCGGCGGGGGCGGGGCGCCCCAGCTCGCTGCGAGGTGGCGCGGGAGCGCCAACCAGGTGCCCTGTTCCTCCAATGCCAGGAGGAGCACCTGCTGGGCCGTCGCCCACCTGGGGTCGCTGTGGGCACAGGCGCGCAGGCGGACGGCGCGCTCCCTGACGGTCCTCGCCGGCGGCGTTGACCGCTCCATGTGGCGCAGCAGCAGTGCTCGCAGGATGGGCCCCCGGATCGCAAGCGCCTGCCTGGCCGAGCGCCCCTGAATCCCGTTGAGCGTTGCCTCGAACCCATCCCTGTGCGCGTGCGGCCCGCGCCGCCTTTGCCAGGGCGCAGACGGCGCGGCCCGCCGCGGGGTCCTCGAGGGAGAACCCCAGCTGCGCCACGACTTGGATGTGGCGTCGCCCGATCTCCCTGGCCGCATGCCCCAAGCGCTGCCAGGTGGCGCTGGCCAGGCGCCCTCGAGGTCCGGGGGGGTGCCGAAGCACGTGTGCTCGTCGACGCAGGTCACGCCGCCCACAGATCGGGTGTCCAGGAAATCAATGGCGACAGTCGCGGTTTTCGTGGGTCCATATCGGAGGCGGCCGCGGTGCCGCCTCGACGCATTAGGATCGCTTGGATGGCGGCGCCACGCTGGCCCCGCGAGCCCGCCTTGACACGGACATCGTCTACGAATGCTCGGGGCCACATTCGGAGGGAGGGCGCCTCATCGAGCAGGGCCAGGCGGACTGCGTCGGAGGATGCCGATGCCACGCGTGCGTCCCAGTCGGCGTGTCCATCAGCCAGGAGCGCGGCCCACTGCTGCACCTCTTGCACGTCCAGGGCGGCTGCGTCGGTGCTGTCACGGCGCCGCCATGCGCCAGCAGGCCTTCCTCTGGGGGGTCGAATCCAAGGCCCACTTCAGGATTGGACGTAACCTCCTCGATCTTCTTCGAATTGGCCACGCTGTACTGGATGGGGCGCTGAGCGCCCACTGGCATGTCCGCCTGCGGCTGGAAGGGGTGCTTTGCGCCACCGCGCCCCGTGACTACTGCGAGCTTGCCCATGCGATGGCGGCGCGGTCGTGCATGGCGACCAGGCCTCTGCGCGATCCTGGCTGTCGAACGCCTCGGCTTCGTCTGCGAACGCCTCGACGCATGGGCGGCCCTGCGCGGCGCAGATGGCGGCGACCTCCTGATCCAATAGCCCCGACACTAGGCACTCGCCACCAGCTTCCTGGAGTTCCCCCAAACCAGACTGCTCTCCATGTCCTGCCCCTGCGGCAGCCCTAGAGCTCCGCAAGGAGGCGGCCCTCTGCGGTGCATAGGGCCAAGACCCTGTAGCCGCCATAGTCGATGTGTCTCCGGCCCTCCTTGTGTTTGTGGTAGCTGCCCTGGACCAGCCAGATGGTCGGATTTTGATAGAGGGGCCGAGGGTCAGGGTGGGCAGCGCGAGGAGCGAGCCCAAGGCGCCCAAGTGCGCGCTGTGCGCGCGGGGCTTGATCCGCGCTGGCGCATTGGCGAGCTCAGCGTGGGTGAAGCTCTTCCCAGGGTCCCAGCTGCTGAAAGCTTTTTTGGCGTAAGCTCGCTGCCTGTCCAGCCGGGCTCCCAGGGCTGCCGCGTGCTGCTCGTCCCACTCGGCACGCGGCGGCGGGTCGTCGTGGCGTTGGATGTTTCGCCGGGCTCCGGCTAGTGCCTGCCTGCTCGGTCCCCGCGCACATCCTGTCTTCGCGCTCTGGGTCCCGCATGGCCGCGAGCAGGCCTACTGGGGGCCCAGCGGTGCATTCCTTGAAAACCGCCGCGGCGGCGGCTGGGTTGTTCTGCATGAGCGTCAGCAGCCGGCTCCTCGCCGCAGCTGCCTGCGCGGTCCGTGCCTAGCCTCGCGCGTCCCGCAAGCGCTGCTGGGCGAAGCCTCGCGCGCCCCGCAAGCGCTGCTGGGCGAGGTAGCTTCCGTGCGTCGTCGATGGTGATGCGCGGCCGCCGCCGTGACCTGGCGGAAGGCTGCTGCTTCTGCTGCACTGGCCCCGTGCCGCCAGGCCTGCGCGGGCGCCGAAGTGCGCCCGAGGTCCTCCGTGACTGCCGAGAGGGCGGCCGTGGTCCGCCGCGCCCAGGCCGCGGTGCTCGAGGCCGCCCTCGCCCCTTGAGGCTTCGAGAGCAACATCCTGCCCCCATATGACGAGAGCAATGGCGCGCGCAAGTTGCAGCGGGGTCTGAGGGTGACGAGGGCGATCGCGGAATGGGTTGCCCCTGGTTCCCACGGCCGCCATTCGCGCGAGCTCTCTGTGACGTTCGAGACGACGATGGGGGGGGGGGGAAGGTGGGGCTCGGCGCAATCCACCGACGCGCAGAGGCGACGTTTGAACACCTCCTCACGGAGCAACCTCTCGTCGATGGGGTGGTCTTCTTAAGGGCGAGGGCGACGCGGGGAGATGGTGAAGACCGCTGCGGCATGATCCGAAATGGTTCGGTCCGAAGCCGATGCAGCAGCTCCGACAGTAGAGGATGGAGGGGGGAGCGGCGCAGGAACCAACCGGGCGCCGAAAGGAAAAGGATCGATCAAGGACTCGGAATTGCCTGCTCTTCGCAATGCGATGGGGCGTCGCGCTCCACCTCGACCAGTCCTGCAAGTGCACGCCGCCAGACCACGGCGCGTGCGCGGTGCTGTCGCGCAGCGCGCCGAACAGCTGCGCGTGGCACGCGCAGCGCGACCGCCTCCTCGGAGGCGAAGTTGAAAGTTGAAGTCCCCGTTCGCGATGAGCGGGCGCTTGGTGGGGCCCCCATCCGCGAAGGCCTTCGCCGCGCGGATGGCGCTCGCAGCCCGCGTCGCCTGGTCCGCGCTCGGCCCGTGGTTGTGGGCGTTGAAAATATCGGGCTGGGCGCCCCCCGCCCCCGCGATGACGCGGAGCGCGCGCCCCGGCGCAGGGGCGACGGCGCGGCTGAGGGCGGGGCGCTGACCCAGACGACCCGGAGCAGGAAGAACGACCGCGACCCCGCCGCGGATCGCAGGCTCAGGCGTGCCACCACAAGACGAGCGATTGAGGATCGCGTCACTCGAGATACCACGGGCGAGATCGCTCGGCTGACACGCATCTTGATGTGCCTCCTGCAACTTGATGCTCGGACAAGCCATCGGCCTCTCAAGGTATCTCCTCTTCAGAGCGGCCTTCGCCCCGGCGGATTGCAGGGGGGCGCGCGCGTTCCCGGTCGCTACTCGCAGTGGGGGGGGGGGGGGGCTCGTCGACGCCGCATCTGCGAGAGCTACTGAGGAAGCGCCAGATGTCAGAGGCGCCGCTGGGGCTCAGCCCGCGGGGCGACGATGCGCCTCGTGAGCTGCGCCAGGGCGCTCTTGTAGAGATTGTGGTTGCGGAGCGCGGCCTCGCCCCGCATGGGCTGGGTCGGGCCATCTCCGGGCCCGACTGTGACGCGAAGAACGCTGCCCCGCCCGATCGAGAGGACTCCGCGATCACGATCGCTAAAGGGACGAAGCTGGGGGCGAGCTCCTGCGATGGCCGACCTGCAACGGCGAGGCGCAAATTCCGCGCGGATCCGACATGCATGAGCGCCTGATCTCCGCAGGGCACTTTGACAGATAATCCCCCCCGCGCACCGTCGACGCGAATGTGAGACAGAACGCGCGGCAATTGACGAGGGGCGACCGCCACAAGCCCACCAAACTTGACATGAAAGCGCATCGACGGTGACACCCCAACGGCTTCAATGCTATATTGGTTCTTGTCGAACCCGAGTTCATGGAGCCACGGGCCCAGCGCCTCGGCAACGCAAAGAGCCGTGGTAGCACTCTGCACCATGACCACGACGATCGAAGCATTCGCGCCACGGTCGATCCCAGAGGGGGCAGCCAGAGCACGCGGTCGCCGCTCAGCCACAGCAAGGTGGCCGCGTAGCTCCTGCAACTGGGCTTCGAAGTCGGCGATCTCCTTCTCGGCCGCGCCGATGCGGCCGTCGTGGTCGCAGAGGGTGCCGGAGTGGGTGTCGATCTGAATCTGGAACCGCCTCGCCCCCTCGTCCACCTGCGATCGGACAACCCCCATGATCTGCTGATCCGTACGAGCAGGCGGAACAGTCAGCTCAGCGCGCAGCTTGTCAACCAAGCTGAGGACCTTCTCACTGGATGACTGCACAGTGGCCAGCACGGCCGCGTGGACTGGATCCCCCAGCTCATTCTTGACTTCGTTGAGCATGGGGTAGAAAATATGCTTGCAGATCTGGCGCACGTATTCGTCAGACATGCATTCATCACAAGCTGCAGCATCGCCATATCCACCGTCAGCAGCAGCACGCTTGCGAGGGACGAACTGCCAGGAGCAGCGGCACCTTTGCAGCCCTTGCCAGAGCCAGCAGAGCTGGGTGATGCGGGAGATGTCGGCGCCAGGTCGATGTTTTCACCATCCTGCTCCGTCAGGGTCCGAGACATCAGCACCACCTGGGCCAGGAACTGGAAACACCTCAGTTTACCCAGCCCAGGGGGTGCGCAGAGAGCCAGGTGCAGGAAGCCACAATGCACGGGCACCGAAGTACCGATGCCGCGAGGCCTGTCCTCGCAAAAGGGGCTCCGAGCCGTCCCCTCAGCAACGACCAAGCTCGAAGCGCCAGGGAAGCGTTTCGAGCTTAAGTCAAAATGGTTACGGAGGAGGAGGATGAGGAGGAGTGTCCTTGACTATACAGAAACGGCGGGCAAACATAATATGGACGCGATTCAAGGCGGTCGTGTCGGCACAAACTCTTTCGCTTGAGCCTGGTATCCAGACGAAAAAACGGATGGACTGCCTAGCGTCTCTCTTGCCACGATTCGCATTCAGCGCGCAACCCCAACACACGAAAAAGGCCGACCACGGGGCCACACATCGTAGATATGCCAAGAAACAGTTTACCACGGCAGCCAATAACAACAAATACATGACAACAATTCCTACCTACGGGGTGCTGATCGCGAAGCACCCGTTTCGGGGCAACGGCAAATGTATATGAACGCTCGTCAATGCAGGCGTAACACGGGTGGCACATCGAATGATAACGCCACAAGACATACTACTGACGCCGTTCGCGCGCATACTCGCTTCTTGCCTCTACGAAGCGCTCCACGAGCGCGCAAACCAGTCAGAAGATGTCCGGGCGGACGGATGTGACACGCTGCGCGGCAAACTCCAACCCCTGCGAGGAGGAGGAGGAGGAGGAGAAGGAGGAGGAGAAGGAGGAGCAGCAGGAGGAGGAGGAACAGCAGGAGGAGAAGGATGAGGATGAGGATGAGGATGAGGATGAGGAGGTGGAGGAGGAGGAGGAGGAGGAGGAGGAGGAGGAGGGCGGCGACGACGACGACGACGAGGTGGAGCAGAGGGCTGTATAAGGAGGAGGGGAGGAAGGAGAAGAGCGAAGTGTAGGAGGACGACGACAACAACGAGCTGTTGACGGGAGACGAAGGGCCTCCACAAGAGCAGCTGCACCCATGCCCCCCCTCACCCCACGAGAGCAGGTGCAGCAGGGAGGCATCCGCGCACCCCCCCCCCCTTCCCCCCTCTGGCGCCGGAGCCCCCGCCCTGGCCTCGATGCTGACCTCGTCGCTCGCCAGCGGGGCCTTCGGACGCAGGTGGGGCGCCTTGCGCGCGCGCGGCGGCTCGGACGTGCGCCCAGACGCGCTCAGGCCGCCAGGCTCGCGGACCCCGTCCGTGCAAGCGCGCACGGCGAGGGACGACCAGAGGCAACGCGGCGCAAAGTTCATAAGAGTCACCGTCGGCTTGGTCTCGCAGTCGGCCCGTCGACTGGCCTGCTTGGTGAGCTTTGCGCGCAGGCCCGGCGAGCACGCGGGCTGGTCGAATAACTCACTGATTGCGGAGCGCTCAGGGGGATAAGCCGGCTGGCCGACAAGTCAGGGAGCACGCGGGAAGCTACGGGAACTTATCAGTAAGAAAGGCCGCGTCGCGCTGTATCTCCGAATGCCGCACGACGATGTCGAGGACCTCGAGGCGATGATGCAGGAAGAGTTCCGCGTGAAGGCGCTTGCCCCCCTCGTATTTCCATCGACCCCCCCGTGGACTAACAGAGGGGAGGGTGGAAGGGTGGGGTGGCGTGAAAGTCAGCAAGGATGTTCCACGCAGCTCTCAAAAATCACACGAAACTCGTACGCGTGACAACCGGTTTTACCCGACTCCCCCTGCTCCAGGAGCCCCTCCCTGGGGGTGCCAGCGCTAGCCTTTCTTGGCGGGGGTGGAGCGGCGTCTACTTCCGCCGGCATTCCGCTGGCGGTGCCGTCTCCTCGTCCCACCGCGGCCAAGTGCAGCCGTCTGCCAAAGGCGAGAACTGCACCTTCCGGTTCCTCAGAGAGGGAGCCCTTTCTGCAGCGCCCCGTTCGGCGCTCGGTCCTCGATCCTCGGGAGCGGCCAAGAGGGGGGTGTCCAAGAGGGGGGGGTGCAAATCATGACCGGCGGCATGTGCGCGGCCCAGCGGGGGGGCCAGGGACGTCATGAAATAAGAAGGGGCGCCATGAAATCTGGGGAAATATCATGGCCCCCGCCATGAGATCCACTCCCCCTAGTCATCACCCCCCCTCTTTTCCGCCCCCGAGATCCGTGGCCCCCTCGGAACCCTCGGCTCCGTCCCCGGGGCCAAGCTTCGCTGCGGGCCGCCCTCGTTCACGGCCCCCGGGTCCCCGAGGACGGCCTCCCGAGGCCCCAAAAAACTGCAGGCACAAAAACCGTTGCCGTTTCTATCGCGACGCCAGCTTCTTGTTTTTTCCATCTGAGTTTCGGGTTGGCCCTGTAGGGTTAATCCACGGGTGTCGCCGCAGCACTTCTTTCATCTGATAGCCGCCGCCTCGCGCCTTCTCGTGGCCTCCTCCGCCGCCCGGCTTCTGGCATGGCCCAGCTGCCGCAGGAACCATGTAGATCGCTCACCGTCCGTGGTCCAGGGAACCCGAGAGCCACCAGAGAACTCCTTAGGGGCAAAAAACAAATATCGCGACGCCAGGGGGGTTTCTGGAGGTCTCCGGAGGCCTCCCGAAGTCCCCAAGAGGCCCCAGGAGGTCTAGGGAGGCCTGCGGAGGCCCAAGAAGGCCCAAATGCGCCCGAAAACCTCGATCCCTCCTCCTCCTCCTCCTCCTCCTCCTCCTCGTCCTCCTCCTCCTCCTCCTCCTCGTCCTCGTCCTACCCCCTGCCGCCTCCTCATCCTTCAGCTCCTCCTCGTCCCCGTCCTCGCTCTCGTCCTCGTCCTGCCTCCTCCTCCTCCTCGCCCTCGCCCTCGTCCTCGTCGTGCCTCCACCTCCACCTCCTCCTCTTCCTTCGCCTTCTCCTCCTCCTCCTCGTCTTCCTCCTCCTCCTCCTCCTCTTCCTCCTCCTCCTCCTCGTCCTCCTCCTCCTCCTCCTCTTCCTCCTCCTCCTCCTGGAGGGTCCCTCCTTGCCTGGGCCCACCTTTCGTTCCAAGGCGGGGGAGGGCCTTCGCGTAGAGCGTGGCCGAGAACGCGTCGATCGGGAGAAGCGGGCAGAGGTCCCAGGCCTGCTGCAGGAGCTCCGAAGCCTCGCCAGCGGGGCTGCGGGCAGGCCCCGAGGGCGGCGGGTGCGGAGGCGGGAAGCGGTGAGGGGCGGAGCGGGGAGGGCCGTGGGATGCACCAGAGGGGGCGCAGGCTCCCCGAGAACCAAGCAGGGCGGCGCACGGAAGGACAGGCGGCGGTGGCCCGGGGAAGAGGGGACCGGGCGCAAGCAAGCGGGGCGCACGGAAGGGCAGGCCAAGGGCAGGCGGAGGTGGCCCGGGGGGAGAGGGGACCAGACGCAAGCAAGAGGGGGCAGGATGGGGCAGCTTCGGGTCTGCCACGGGCCTCGGGCACCGAAGGGACCTCGGCAGGCTGCGCTGGGCCGGTGGCCACACACGACCGTCGGAACCGCGGGGTCTCTGCTGCACCCGCGTGCGAAGCTGGGCCTTCTCCAGGACCAGCTGTCACTTCTGCTCTCGGGCAGCATGACGAGACGGAAGAGGTTGAATGAACAAGCGAGGAGGAAAATAAATGGCGAGGCCCGAAGACGTCAGACACAAAAGGATCGAAGGGCAATCCACATAACAGTTCCAGAGGGGCTCACTGTTGTGTGGTCGGGAACAAGATGAGTATGAGCGAAGGGCGCATGTGTCAAGAAAGGTCTGACAGCGGGTCTGGTTTCGCATGAACATGCAAGGAGGCTGGTTTCAGCTGGTCGAACGAGTGAACGCCTCCTCGTAAGCCTGCTTCTTGTCGATAAGCGCAAGAGCCAACTCTACCATCGTCACGTAGTTGTTCGGGCAAAACTCCAGGGCCTGGCTTCCCTTTGTCCGCGGATGCCCCGACAAGCAGATGCTACAGTATGCCACGTCCTCCTGCGGCTCTTCATCACACACAAGAAGTCCACGCGCACGTAGTTCCACACAGATCCACACACAGGGCCTACACACGGGGCTCCACACACACAAGGCTTCACAATCACACGCACACACACACACACGAACGCATTTTTTGGCAGTAGCGGCCTCGCACGCAGCGAAGAGGCAGAGTACATAGAAAAACTAAGCGCGCGGACGCGGCCGGGCCTTCCATAATCGCACACTCACACACAAACGCATATTAAACCCTGCCAGCAGTATGGGAACACAGTCGCCATCTATCCAGGAACGGGTAACGCACGCTCGTGCCCAAGCTTACAAACGTCGGATTCTACACGCAAGTGGTTCCACACGGGCGTACACACATGATGCCCCCCCCTGCGAGCACACACACAACGACCACACAACCACAAACACAACCACACACACAACCACCACACAACCAAACACAACCACACACAACACCCACATAACCACACGCACACACACAAACACACAAACACACAAGCACGCAAACACACACACAAACACGCACACATAAGCACACAAACACACAACCAAACACAATCACTCGAACACACAAACTCACACACACAAACACAAAAACACACAAGCACTGTTGCATCGGCGGCTAGGCACAATCACTGCGCTGGCGATGGAGGCGAAACGGGGCTGCCGCTTAGCGAATTGTGCCACCATGCAAGAGGGGAGGAGAAGACGACGAAGCGACGGCCGAAAGGAGGAGGAAACGGGCCGGGGCCGCTCAGGGGATCGGGCAGTTCCCCGGGGCGCGTGGCGCGGCCGACACCGCCGCGGGGCCAGGAGCAGCAGCGGGGCTGGGGGGAAGCGGCGGCGGGGGCAGATGCTGACGGCTGCCGTCCATCTACGGATTTCCCAAAAATTTGGTAATTTCCAGAAGGCGAGGTATGGGAAATCCGAGGTCGCAGGGCGTCTGACGCGAGCCCCACGACCTCAACATAACTCTTCCTGGAATTATGGGAAACCCATAGGTCGCCAGCAACCCCTCGGGAATCTGGCGACCTATGGGTTTCCCAGAACTGTCCCCGCCGAATCATGAGAAACCCACAGGTCGCCAGCAACCCATAGGGAATCTGGCGACCTATGGGTTTCCCCCCAAACTGTTCCCGCCGAATTATGGGAAACCCATAGGTCGCCAGAAACCCATAATCTGGCGACCGATGGGTTTCCCAGAACTGTCACCGCCGAGTTATGGGAAACCTATCGGGCGCCAGCAACTCATCGGGAATCTGGCGACCTATGGGTTTCCCAGAACTGTCACCGCGGAATTATGGAAAACCCATCGTTCGTCAGAAACCCATAGGGACTCTGGCGACCGATGGGTTTCCCAGAACTGTCACCGCCGAGTTATGGGAAACCCATCGGGCGCCAGCAACTCATCGGGAATCTGGCGACCTATGAGGTTCCCAAAATTGTCCCCGCCGAATTATGGGAAACCCATCGGTCGCCAGAAACTCTTAGGGAATCTGGCGACCTATGGGTTGGCCAAAATTGCCCCCGCCGAATTATTGGAAACCCATCGGTCGCCAGAAACCCCTAGGGAATCTGGCGACCTATGGGTTTCCCAAAATTGTCCCCACCGAATTATTGGAAACCCATCGGTCGCCAGAAGCCCATACGGAATCTGGCGACGTATAGGTTTCCCACAATTGTCCCTCCCCCTCTGAACCATGAAAAACTTCTGGGAAGCTTCGGACATGTCCCGCAAAAGGGAACTATATAACATTCTCTACTGGGGAACGAACCCTGAAGAGCTTTTCATCTTCCGACGGGGAACGAGCCATTCCAGCGGGGAGCGAACCCTTCAGCCAGGGAGCGAACCTCTCGCGCAAAATCCAGGACAGGGTGGCTGCGTGCCCCGCCTCCATCTTATCGGCTCGGTCTCTCTCTTCCTGGTCGCGGCGGTGTGCCCTGTGGTCTCTCCAGCTCTTCCCGCTCTGCCAGCCCGCCCTCTGGCGGGCTCGAGGAGGAGGAGGGAGGAGGGAGGAGGGAGGGAACATGGAGGCCCGGAGAGAGGTAGGGAGGGAGGAGGGAGGATGGAGGAGCGAGGAGGAGGAGGAGGAGGAGGGAGGGAAGAGGGAGGCTGGGAGGGAGAAGCAGTACAGGGAGCACCATTTTCAAAAAACGTCGTTTGCACGCGTGCTGCCTCGTGCTCAGCCTCGATTGGCTGCAGCCAGCCCTGGGGAAGCATCCACTGCTGCAGCAGCGGCAGATGTGCGAGAGGGAAAATCAGCTGAGGCAGGGAGGCTAACACCGCAAACGCAGAGACCGTCGTTGATCGCACCAGGGAGAAACCATCGGATTCTGGATCAGACCACCTTGCCGTAGAACACGCCCTTCAGCAAGATCGTCTTCGGCGCCTTGGCACCCATATCCGTGTCGGACGGCTGTTTGGAGACGAAGACGCCACCGATCTCGCCGAGCTCCTGGTTCACCTTGTTGACCTCCATCTCGATGGCGCCCTTGCCGACGTCGAACACCTTGTTGGTCTCCTTGAACAGCTCCTCCTGACCCTCCTTTCCGTCGGCTTGCAGCGCGGGCAGGGCCACGGCCTGGTCGTAGCCGAGGTACATGCCGCGGCCCTTGGGGTCGAGGAAGCCGCCCGTACGGTAGGACGGGACCATGAACTCGCCGCCCCAGGTGTAGCCCGGCTTGAACGAGCTGCCCTCGCCCTTAGCGACCAGCGACTTGCAGGAGAACAAGAATGGCACGTACTCGCCGTCCGGCAGCTTGACGGTCGTCGCCTGGAAGTCCATGCCGTCCTCCTCCTTGAAGGTGAGGGGGTTGGGGCTCAACGAGCCCTCGACGAAAGCGATCGTGTACGTCTGCCTCGTCGTCAGCTTGGTTGTGACGAACTCCTTGCCCTTGTCGGTCTCGGCCTCGACGGCGAAGGACTTCGGCTCCAGGCAGAAATTCTTCATCCTGCTGCCCTTCACGACGGGGACCTCGGTGCCCACCTGATCGACTGTGGGGCAGCGGTTCGCGAGGCCCGAGCCGCGGACCTGTCAGCTACACGCAAGAGTCACCACAGGCAAGAGTGACCTTTGGCACGCGGCGTTGAAAGGACGCGGGGGGGCCAGGCCCAAGCCTGCCAGGCGCCGCTTTCGCGCCGCACTCGGCGATCGGGGGGCCCCAGTGTGCCCGCACCAAAGGTCATCCCAGCCAAGGCTCACTCGTACGTCTGGCCGAACCTGGGAGTAGGTGAGCTGGCTGAACTGCTCCGCGGTGATCGCCCGGGCCGGCGCCACCGCCAGGGAGGCGGCGAGGCCCAGGGCGGCGCCGGCGCCGAGCAGCGGCGCGGCCCACGAGGCCCAGCTGGTCTCGGCCTCGGGGGCGGGGGTCTCTGGGAGCGCCGCCTCGACGGCCGCGAAGCGCGGCTGCGCCACGGCCGGCGGTGCCGCCGGGCCCTGGACGAAGGCCGAGGCGCCGCTCACCAGCGCTGCCGCTGTGACGAGGCGGGCCATCGCGGCTGGCCTTGGACGAGGCTGGAGAGGGGGGTGCGCGGCGAGGTGAAATGCTCGGGCTTGAAATCCAGAAGCTGCCACTTGGAGATCAAGGTCCTCTGGGCCTCTGGGGCCCCCGAGCCGCCGAATTTGAAGAGGGTCCGACGCAGTGGACGGGATGAGTGGGAGGGATGGGATGTCAGATGTGGCGCGAGCGTGCCCAGCTTGCCTGGCTCCCCTGCAGCTCCATCCCTTCCCAAATTTCATCCGCTGGCCCCTGCCTCTCCGTCGCTGCTGCCCGTCCGCCGCTCTCCCGTCCCCTCTCCTCCCTCCAGGGACCGGCTGCTCGGGATCTCGAGGACCCTCGCAGGAGGCTCCTGCAGGGTGCCAGGTGTAACCTTGATCCCAAGCTCCGACCTGGACCCTGAAATGAGAGCCGTCACCGTCTGCTGCACCATTTCTGCGGCCCGTCCCTCCCCACATCACTCCCCTCCCCCTTCTGTGCTTCCAGCCTGGCCCGCCCACGCCAGCCTGCCTGGGCTCACGTGCAGTCACGCTCCCGTCGCGCGCGCATGCCAGCTGGCGCGCCTGGCCCGTGAGCGTACTGCTCCTGACGCGTATGGCCGCCCGATGCCCCCCCCCGACCGACCGGGGCCCACGTAGACATGGACGTAGCTGTGCAGCCGAGGCCAGCCCCGAAGGCAAGGGAGAGCGGCACGCCAACGCAGAGCTGGACCCGTAGGCACGAGGGAAGGGCACGGTCAGAAACTTCTGTTTAGCGCGTCGCCACGGCGGCCCCGGCGACACGCTATGCCCTGCGAGCGGACAGCGTGTCGCTCCGCTCCACGGGGCGGGAGGCTCGGGAAAGCCCATGACTTCGACGTCTGGGGGCCGCCGCATGGATAGCGCGTCGCGCCTACGCGCGGTGGGCCAGAAACGGCGGAGCGACGCGCTATCCGAAAGTTCGCGATCGCATCGGTATCGGTTTGTCTTCTCCTCTGGACGCCAGCCGCGTCGTCACCAAAGCAGCGCGGGCCCGAGGGAGCGGGGGCCCCTCTGCTCCTCTCTCCGCACGGCGCCGCGTCTGCCCTCCGTGCCCGCCCGCCCCGCACCGATCTGAGGTCGCGGAACGTCTGGTTCACGTCGCCGAGCTGGTTGTAGCACTTCGCCCGCAGGTGGTAGCCCTCACCCCACAGGGGGTTCTGGAAGATCACCTCACGGCGCGTGGCGTCCGTCCGCACCCACGCCCCACCCCCGCTGAGATCCCTGCCCATGAGAGGGTGACGGGAAATAGAACGAGAAGGATGACGATGGTGATGAGGAAGAGGAGGAGGAGGAGGAGAAGGAGGAGGAGGAGGAGGAGTAGTAGGAGGAGGAGTAGGAGGAGGCGGAGGAGGCGGAGGAGAGGGAGAGTAGGGAAGGGAGGGGGAGGATGAAGAGGAAAGGGAGGAGGCGAAGGAGATCTGACATGATGCACTGTGCGGGTGCGTTTTCACTTGGGTCATCGAGGAGCAGGTTGAAATCGCACTGGGGGCGTCGGCATGCTGGGGCTTGCGAGTCTAACAACGATCGTGTACAGCGGCGCGCCCTTTGGCGAACATGATTCATTGCGACCGATGTTCTAAGACAGCCTCTTCCCCACAGTTAGATCGCAGTGATCCAAGATGGCGCAAGATGGCGCACGATGACCCGCATGGCCTCCAACATGGTCCCATGAAGCCCCGAGAAGGTCCCGAGCCTGACAAGGATCCTCTTGATGTCAAAACCACTGAAAAGTCGAAAGCGTTTGAACGATGTTCGCCTTCGCGCTTTCTTGGTTTCCAATGGGCACCTGAGGCCTCAAAATGGCCCCGAGATGGCTCAAGAGGGCCCGTAACAGCCCAACTCCAAGAGAGCGCCCGGATGCCCCCAATAGCACTCCGAGAGAGCCCCCCGGTCTTCAAAAGCCTATTGATGGAGCTCCAAATGAGCGGACGCCTTCTGGATGGGCTGGCGGGTATATGCAATGTGACAAGAAATCGTGAAACATGAAAGACAACACTAATCTCTCGCCTTGTCCACACGACATAAACATCACGTTATTGCGAACGGCTTCGCCACGTGTGAATGCTTCCCTGCCGCGTGGTGAATAAAACGAGACCCATGCACACACGTAACAATCGATCAACGTCATCAGAAACTATTACAGCACCTGTCATGTCCGGACAAGTACGGCTGGTACAACACTCGTGCGAACTCGGCATGCGGCCTTGACCCTTTCCTGCCCCGGCACGCTGTAGATTGGATCATCCAATATGTACTAGTGTCGGCCCAGCTTAGATAACATGCGCTGCTCTGCCTGTCGCCTTTGACAACTGACCATGCTGTCGACATCCTACACCATCATCTCATTCATTTCAGAGCCAAGTTCCACAAGACACTGCGCGCACACTGTTTGACACACGATCGGAGCTCGAATAGTAATCTTACCTGGATGGCCAACTTTCGAGACCGACGATTGAATACCCCACGGAAGACTGCTTATCGGGTGATGGAGAGGCTTGGGGGGATTGGTATGTGATGGTTTTGCCTCGCGCCGCGTCGGTGTGCGATGACCTCGTGTCGGACTCCTGAACGGCAAGGGCGCGATTCCTAACTAAATCGTTGGCAGGTAACAGGCGAGAGTGCCATTCCCGAGGATGTTGCAAGCAAGTCTCAGGCGGAAATTGCTGTTGTTATCTGGGGCGCGACAGCGTGATTCGATGCTCAGGGCCATCCTCAGCAACTTCAATCGAAAGCAAGGCGCACCTGCGTGGGGAATCCACAATAGTTAGTTGCCAGGAATTGGAATTCAACGGCTTCCGAGTAGAAGGTTTTCAAAATACAACTACCCGGCGTACCGCTGGCTCCAAAAGTGTCGAGTATTTCAAGGAATCCCAATCATTCCGACTGTTTCAAGGACTCTGCGCCCCTCAAAGAGGGAGTCGTAAGAGCATGATGCACCTCCGAGTCTTGCGTATAGTCCCGAGTTCTTGAATGGTTGTGCGTCCTCCTGCTCCTTCTCCACTTTTCTCATCCCCCTCCCCTCCTCGTTACCCTCAATCTTCTCCTCTTCCTCCTTCCCCTCCTCCCCCTCCTGCTCCTCCTCCTGCCTGTCATCCATGTCTTCCCCTCCTCTCTGCTCCACATGGCCCCTCCTCTGTCTTCAGATGATTGATGCTGTGGTTTCTGCTGCTGCTGCTCCGGATGAGGATTGGCGGGTTTTGGAGGATACAGGAAAAGGAGGCATAAGCGGATGATGATTATCATGATGATGATGATGCTGGTGCTGATGATGATGACGGTGATGACGATGATGAAGAAGAATCTGATGGTGATGATGATGATGATGATGATGATGATGATGATGATGATGATGATGATGATGATGATGATGATGATGATGATGATCGTGATGGTGATGCTTATGACGGTGATGGCAATGACGATGATCACGACGATTATGCTGATGATAATGCTGCTGATGATGCTGCTGATGATGCTGCTGATGATGTAGATGATGATGATAATGATGATGCTGCTGATGATGGTGATGTTGTTTATGGTGGTGGTCTTGGTGATGATGATGATGATGACGGCAAGAAGGACGAAGAGGAGCAGGCTGATAAGTACCGCGCGCAGAGGCTTTCTTTCAGAACTCGCGGCCCAATCGCAGCCAGGCAAGTCCAGTAAGAGCTGGCCCAGTCACCTGATGACCGGGGCGTGGGAATCCACTGGCCCCTTCTGGGGCCACCAAGCTGCGAAGCCGAGGCCTTGTTAATGAGTCAGATGCTCCCGTGCATGCTCGACTGCATGCATCTTTCCATGCTCTAGGCACTCGTCGCCTGCGAAGAATTCCTTTCTGTGAAAATTGGACTCCACGTTTCAAACAACGATTTAACCTCGCTGTTGAACTCATGACCCCCCCGAAGGGCCCAGAACGGAACACTCACCAAGCCCTGACTATGAGGAATGGGCTGGGAAATATGGCATCCACAAAAAGGCACTCCGACGGCCTATGGCGGCGCCTAGATGGCGCAGGATTGTCCGAATGAATTGCCAACGTGTTTACCGAAGCCCCCGAGAGGCCTCGAGATGCCCCAGGATTAAACCAAAGCTTGTTCTAAAACATACCTTAAGATAGCACCAGTAAGGCTCCAGGTGCCCAAAGATGGCCCCAAGCGTTTCCAACACGACGGCCCCCAACCACGAATCCATCAATGGGGGAGGCTGCAGCTGACGGCAATACTCTTTAAGTCCGTCGCGACCCCATGCTAAGACGGGGCTGCGACGAGAACAAATCCGTTCCAGAGCGTGCTGAAACGCTCTGAGAAGGCCGCGGCGCCCGAGACATCCTCCAGAACCGCCGGATCTCAGAGATTCTCGATTTGCCCTCACCCAATTTTACCCTCGTCCTGGCTTCGTCTTGGTTAACCCACCAAAGGCTGTTCGGCATGCGAAGTTTTAGATTTACGCTTGGACCTCTCAGAACAACTTCCCACGGGACCTTCACCGTCTGCTGCCGGACCCCGCTGGACTGCGTATCTCAATCCGGTTGGACTCTCGCTGGCCTCCAAGACGCCTCCAAGACGGACAGGATGGCCTCGAAGACGGCTCGGAATGGTTGTGAAACGGCCGACGGGGGCTCCAAGATGGCCCAAGAGGCACCCAACACTGCCAAGAGGCCACCAAGAAGGTAACGAAGATGCAACCAAGACGGCCCCAAGCGGCCCCAAAACTCTTTTACTCAACTTCGCATGCTCACTCTCTCGGGCTTCAGACACAAGAGGCCCCAAACATAGAATCAATAAGGGCCAGCTGGGCCGCGAGAGGGCCCCAAGACTGCCCAGGAGGGGACCAAGACGGCCCAATAACACACATCAGCCAGTGAAGGAGGGTCCCAGGAGTGGCCCACAACAGCCTCGAGAGATCCCCAAGCCGGCCTCGCTCGAGGACCCCCTGGCGAGCACCCCACGGGTCCAAGTTTTTTTTGTTGGCTGTCAGTCCCCTATCCGAAAGCTTGAAGCCCGGGCCCGCCTGCGGGCGACTGCCCCTGACCCGGGCGCCCTGGGGTACGGCGGAAACGCTCCCGCCGCTGCACTCCAAAAAAAGGTGCCGCCCCGCCTGCGGAGGAGGAGGGAGGAGGAGGAGGAGGAGGAGGAAGGAGGAGGAGGAGACGGGCGAAAAACAACACACAGCAAACAAACGCGGACCAGGAGGAGGGAGGGGAGCAGCAGAAGCAGCGCAGAGCAAGCAGGGACGGAGGGGCGGTCGGGGGTGGTCGGGGGCCGTCGTCGTCGTTGTCGTCGTCGTCGTCGTCGTCGTCGTCGCGGCCAGGGCAACGGGTCCAAGAGTGCTCCAGCAGGCCCCCAAGAAGGCACAAGAGGCCCAACAAAGAGCCCCAAGGAAGGCCCAAGACGGCCCAAGAAGGCCCATCTGGGAGCCGACGCAAAGCAGTTGTGGGAACTTGTTGGAATCATTTTGGATTACACGCTGGACCCCCGTATACCCTGAGTCGTCCCGACAACACTTTGGGTACCAGAGTTCAGGCACGGTCGAACGAGTTTTACATCGAACTCCGGCCACAAGCGCCTGGCGCTTCCAAAAAGCCAGGGGGCGGCGGTGGTTTGTCGTAGGCGCCTTCGATAACAGAAAGGCTTCTCGCTCCCTGCGCAGATTGCGTAGAGGCCGCTCTGGAGGACGAGGTCGTCCAGGCCAGACGCAATTGGGCACTGGGTGATTAGCTCCTCCCTGAAAGGCTCTACCCAGTTGCAGTGGACGGATACACCGTACCGACCTTCGCCGCGGGGGCAGGGCGCTGTGTAGAACAGCGGGTCTCTGCCGCGCATGTCGGTGTGGAGGCCGTCGCACTGTAGGCCGCGGTACCGATTTGTCAGCTGCCACCGCTTCGTGATCGGGATCTCCGTCGCCAAAGCAAAGAACTCCCTCTCGGTTCGGTACTCGCCAGAGCCTATCTCACGAGCGGCCTTCCTGTTGCTGATGGCGGTGTACGTGATCGGGATCTTAGTGCGACGGTCTCGCCCCATGTCGTGGGTCGACGTTGCAGCCATCAGGGCACCATCCAGGAAGGTCGGCGAGTCCCAAATCATCTTCACTTCCAGTTCGGTCAGCTTGTGGATGGTCTGTTGGAGGATCGCCATCCTCCGCTCGGCCGGGATGAAGTTCGAACCGACCCACACGACCACCGTGTCCCCCTCTTTGCTGCTCAAGCCGTTCGCCTGGATCTCCTTCTCGACGTCCTCGACGGGGAAGTCGGGGGTGGCCCAGGCGTCCCAGTAGACAAAGGACGCGACGCCGAACTCGCTGCAGCCAGCGGGCGTGGGCGCGTCCGGCGTCTGCTCCGTGGCCGAGTGCAGCCTGCCACTCCCCAGCCGTGTGGCCGACAGCAGTTCCGCGCGGAGCGCGGTGCCCTCGGAAGGCGCCGTGGTCCACCAGATCTCCGGGCACCTGTTGAGACGGTGGAGTGCGTTGCGCAAGCTCATCATCTGCGAGTCGCCCACGAAGATGTGCTTCAGCCTCCCCCTCCTGCTCTCCTTCATGCAGTCCGACGTCAGGATCGCATCCTGCGGGCCGGTCATCTGCAAAGACTCCTCGGAGAAGCCCTTGGTTTGGAGCATGTCGAAGTACCTCGACGCGTTCCAATCGGCTTCCTGGAGCATGTCGAACACCGGCAAGGGGAAGCCCTTTGCTCCCAGGTCCAGGCAAGACGCCTCGGTGAACGCTTTTCTGTAAGCTGGATCAATATCACCATCGCTGGTGAAACCAAGATCCTCTGGAGTTTGCTTGTTCGAGCTCTGAACGAAGATTGAGTCGTCCACGACGACGGCCTGCTGCGCGACAGCCGAATTCTTATCAACAGCCGAAGTGTTCACGGAATGGTCCAGAGAAATTGAGCTGTTCGACGCCGCCAGACCGCGCAAGGCTGCCGAGTCATTCACAGCTGCTGAAAGGTCTGCGATTACAGAGTTGCCAAGGTTTGCAGAGTTGCCCAAAGCAACACTGTCATTCGACGCCCCAGTGCTGTTCAGACCGATGTCACCGTCCGAAATGATGCTGTTTCCCACGGCAGCGGAGTCGTCTGAAGCCACAGAGTTGTCCAAGGCAATGGAGCCGTCCGAAATCACAGAACTGTCCGAGACACTCGTGACATTTGATACGGCGGTGTCGCCCAGTACGAATCCGTTGATCACTACCGCAGCGTCTTTCGCGAACGCCGAACGGTTCAGGGCAGCAGAGCCGTCTGAAAAAGCGGCGGCAGAGTTGTTCAAGCCATGCGTGGACCTCTCCTCGTACTCTCTCCTCAGGTCCAGCAGCGCCACGGTGCGGCCCGTAAGCAGGCACGTGAGCAAACCCGCAAGCAAGCCCGCAACAATCATTGCACACTTTTGCTGTCAAGTGCTCATGGACGGTTCGGTCATGGACGAGCGGGCATCGCTCGACTCGGTGGCGGCTTCAGCCAAAAGTGTTGCAGCCCAGCGTGGGCGGCAGGAAAGCATCCTGCGTGCAAGAGGGCGGGCCCTTATCTGGCGAGCTTCGCTGGACCTGCTGGTGCCACGGGCTCCTGACTTTGACAACGTGGGCACTGTTTCCTAAAACCGCGCGAGCCGTTCAAAATTGGACGAGGTCCGCTCTCGGAAACCTCCTCCTCCTCCTCCTCCTCCTCCTCCCTCCTCCTCCCTTCTCCCTCCTCCCTCCCTCCTCCCTCCTCCCTCCTCCCTCCTCCTCTTCCTCCTCCTCCCTCCTCCCTCCCCAGAGGCTGTCGATCCAACCTCTCGCGAGGCCTGCGCACCGTGGGCCGTCTTCCAGGGGCCCCGGGCCTAGCCTCGACCATGAGAGGGGGTCCAACCCGCCGCGCCCGCTTCGGCGCCGCGGCAGCGCCGAGGCGGCGCAGGACGTGCCGAGAGGGCCCTGGAGGAGGAGGAGGAGGAGGAGGAGGAGGAGGAGGAGGAGAAGGGGGAGGAGGAGGAGGAGGAGGAGGAGGAGGAGGAGGAGGAGGAGGAGGAGGAGGAGGAGGAGGAGGAGGAGGAGGAGGAGGAGGAGAGGAGGAGGAGGAGGAGGAGGAGGAGGAGAGAGGAGGAGGAGGAGGAGGAGGGAGGGGGAGGGGGAGGGGGAGGAGGAGGAGGAGGAGGAGGAGGAGGAGGAGGAGGAGGAGGAGGAGGAGGAGGATGAGGAGGAGGAGGGGGAGGAGGAGGAGGAGGAGGAGGAGGAGGAAAGCTGTCGCCCAGGGCCTCGATGGGTGCGCCCGGGGAATTGTTGGAAGTCGAGAGGCGCTCGCCCGAAAGCGGGCGATCGCCCTGCAGCTGGGCGGAGCGCCACGGAAGGAGGCGGAGGCGGAGGAGGACGACGGCGAGCACGACGGCGGCGATCTGCGATGCCAGGGAGGAGCAGAAAGCAGGGAGGACGAGGCGGAGGGAAGACTGCTCGAGGGAGGACGAGGCGGGGGCAAGAGTACCCTCCGGAGGCCAAGGTGCACGGAGGAGGGCGACGCCGAGTACGACGGCGGCAAGGACGATGAGGAGAAAAAGGGGATAGAGGAGGGATGATGGGTCCTTGAATATACGGACGACGGGGCTGAATTACTCTCTCTCTCTCTCTCGCTAGCGATCGAGTCTCGGCTCGAGAGCTTTGCTTAGAGCGAGCCCACCAGACGCCCAGCGCCCCGTCTCCGTTCTTGCCTCGCGACACCGCACACGACCCAGGCCGTTACATAGTGGCGTCGCACCCTCCTTCAATACCAAGGGTCCTCGCCATACGCGTCCAGAATCGGAGCAGTCCAAGCCACCAGACAAGGGCCGCCAAGAAGTAACCTCACCGGATAGCAACCTGTCCCGAAAGGAAGCCTGCGTCGCCGCACGCCACAGTAGTAGTAGTGGCGTCGACCGAGCGAGCAGTCGCTGCACACAACGAGCTGGCTCACAAGCATACGATAGAATTCGACATCGTACACCAACAGAACCGCTCCAACCGGCACGAGCTGCCGGGCGAGCCGAGGAAACCGTGTTGGACATCCCTACTCGGCTGCACCGTGCTTCCCTGCTCCCTGACG
Organism: Prorocentrum cordatum; assembly: GCA_963575745.1. NCBI lineage: Eukaryota > Dinophyceae > Prorocentrales > Prorocentraceae > Prorocentrum > Prorocentrum cordatum. The sequence continues at coordinate 181,359 of CAUYUJ010003903.1, forward strand.
CACACGCGGGGCTCTGGCCGTGGCCCACCAGGGTCCACGGCCTCGGCTGCTGCCCACCAGGGCACCGACACCGCCCCCCTCGTCAGCCCCGATGCGCGAAACCGGGAGGTGCCCACCGCCACTGCGCTCACCAGGGCGGCGGGCGGCGCAGCGCCCGCCAGGAGCACCTCACTACGCGCGCTGAGGGGAGGGAAGCCGCCTCCTGCAGCCATTCCGCTTGCAGGACACGCCCCTCGCCGTGGCCGTCTAGGGACACCCCGCGCACCGACCGCCCAGACAAAGAAATCCTCGTCCCTATTCCCCGCAAGACCGCAAGGCGTACCAAGCCCACGCCGGGCAACGTTCAGGGAACGGTTTACCAACTGGGCCGCACCGAGGTCAAATGCGTCCATAACGTGGTCCAAATCGTATTGGACCCCGCGGGCAATGTGACCTGGATCCGCGAACTATCTGTGAAACGGATGTCATCGCCGTCACGCCTTCCCTCCAGGGGATGTTCACATCCCAGTTCTCAGGAGTTGCACCAATCAACGGCACGCGGCAACCAGGAGCAACAGGCACGGCACAATCCAGGGCCAAGGAGCGTCACAATGCAACCAAGCGTGACAACGCGCGCGAACAACTCGACGACCTCACTGACGCCTTCACAGCCATCTTCGCCCCCCACTTCAGCACGGCCCTCATCCAGAAACCCATGCAGCTGCTGGGTCGCCACAGGACCGTGGCAAACAAACGGAGACTCATGGCAACGTTAGGCATCATGCCGACCGACGTACCGACAGTCCTGTCCACCCCGGGACAAGGAGGCATCCAGTTCGGCATCAGCTAGCATGGGTCGAAAGGACTTTGACCAAGCGAGTTTATCACCGCATGGTCTCAGAACGACCACCAGGACACGCTCCATTTCACCGCGGGGGGCGGCGGGGGCGAGCCACCAGACACGCCTGGCGACCCCCCCAATCCCAAGGCCCACCAGGGCTAGGGCATTACGATGAATTCGGCGACCCATGGGACATACTTCCTGACGGCCTTTAAGGAGACAAGGAGGGCCAACTCGGCCGGGGGGGGGGGCCCTCGACAACGACGATGGCGACCCCCCCCGCACACGCGCGCCAGGCTGCCGCGAAAGCGATGGCCACGACGCGGACGACGACAGTCCACCCGCACGCCAAAGCAGGCATGCCACGGCGAAGACCCGGCAAAGACCCACGACGTGGTGGTCAACCAGGCCCCCACCACAAGTAATCACTGCGCCCTGTGCAGCGCAGCACTGGCGTCGACCACGCGGGAGGCAGTACGGACTCTGGCATCCCCCCCCGACGCAGACAGTTGGTGGTCTCCAAACCAGGTGGTGAGACACCCGGTGGTGACCCCGATTCCCCCAAAAAATAATTCTGGGTCACCACCGGGTTTGGGGACACGCGATCGCCACGAGGTTTTGCGTTTCCTGGGCCAGCCAGCGCTCGAAAACCATTACCCAAATCGCCCAAAACTCACCACCGGGTGTTCTCACCACCACGTTTGGGGACCACCAAGACAGCCACGCCCCAAGCCACATCTGCGCCAGCAGCGCCATCCACCCGGGAGAGGATCTGCGCATGGCAGGCGAGTGGTCGCGGACTGCGCCCGATGGGCCCGTGCCGCCGCACCAGCCCGCCGGGCTGGCCACTGCTGCGGCACAGCCAGCTCCCTGACGCAACGCTCGTTGCCACCAGGCCTACAGTCGAGGCGTTGACCTAAGGAACGCTAAATAAGGAACGAGGCCCCTATTTTCCATAAATTTAACTTCGATTTCGCATCGAAAACCTAAGGAAAATCCAAGGCAAGCTGCGAAACAATTAAGGAACACGGAGCCCCTCCCCAACGACAAGGGTTCCTTGTTCAGCGCCCCGACTGTACCTCCCGACCCACCAAGGAGCGGGAACCAATGGTCCGCGCAATTCCTACCAGGGCAGAGGCGCCCGTCCGACCCCGGTGCAGCGCGCCGGCCAGAGGAGCGGCCTCACCCAGCGTCTGGCGCCGGCCAGGTCACAGCCACCACGGGACCGTGAAGCCGCGCTCACTGCCAGTATCAATGTGCTTCAGCAGCGTGCCTCCAGCCTCGCACTGACGCTGAGAACCATCCGGGGGCAGTACAGACCCCTTCTCGAGAGGTTCCAAGCTGCACCGTCCGCACGGAACGATCTACAGCAGGCCTCTCGCGCGCGTGCCCTCCCTGGGGCCGCTCTCCGAGAACGCCTCCAGGCGCGGCTTGCTGCTCAGCGCTGGTACGCCAGCACTGGCTGCCATCACCCTTTCACATTTCGTGCCCTGCAAACCTCCTGGCAACCAGCTCCGTTGTCCCGGCGCTGGGCGGAGGAGGAGGAGGAGGAGGAGGAGGAGGAGGAGGAGGAGGAGGAGGAGGAGGAGGAGGAGGAGGAGGAGGCAGAGGCGGAGGAGGAGGAGGAGGAGGAGGAGGACGCTGGATGGGGTGCCCCAAGGCGGCGCCTTCCCTTCGCAGGGCTCTGGGGCGCACGTGCCAGCCAGAGCGCGCTAAAAGCCACGAGTTCCTTTCAGATTCGGGAGTGCGGACGGGGCGTGCGACACCGTGACCACCACAGCCCGCGAACCTTTCCAGTCGGGGATTTCGACCGCGCCAAGGGGGGAGGCTTGCGCCACCCCTGCCATCTACGCGGCACCTCCCGCCAACGAGGTGCGGGCAGGAGGCACTTGTACCCTCCACCCTCGGACGGACCCCTCGTCCGGATCGTTGTGCTCGTTGTTGTTGCTGCTGCTGTTGTTGTTGCTGTTGTTGTTGCTGTTGTTGTCGTCGTCGTCGTCGTTGTTGTTGTTGCTGCTGCTGTTGTTGTTGCTGCTGCTACTGCTGTTGTTATTGTTGTTGTTGTGGTTGTTGTTGCTGCTGCTGCTGTTGTTGTTGCTGTTGTTGTTGCTGTTGTTGTCGTCGTCGTCGTTGTTGTTGTTGTTGTTGCTGATGCTGTTGTTGTTGTTGCTGCTGCTGCTGCTGTTGTTATTGTTGTTGTCGTGGTTGTTGTTGTTGTTGTAGTTGTTGTTGTTGTTGTTGCTGTTGTTGTTGTTGTTGTCGTTGTTGTTGTTGTTATTGTTATTGTTATTGTTGTTGTTGTTGTTGTTGTTGTTGTTGTTGTTGTTGTCGTTGTTGTTGTTTCTCTCTCTCTCTCTCTCGCTATCGCTCTCTCTCTCTATTCCTCTCTCTCTCTCTGTCGCTCCCTCTCTATATCTCTAAACAATGTATGTAAGCATGCACGTCTGCACAAATACGAACATTTACCTCTCTCACTTCCTCGATCTGTACATCTCCATGCGCATGTATGGTCATTCGTCATGCACATACACATACCGATGTCTCTCTCTCTCTCTCTATGTATATACAGATGTGTGTATACATAACCTATCAAACTAACAACTACGTGAGAGCGTATCTGCTTTCAGTTCAATATGCCTCTACATCTATGTAAACATTATAAAGAGAGGCGTTCCGATCATGTTGTCGGTGGCCTTGTCGAAGCACTGGATGGCTTTTTCGGGGTGCCCATCGTTCATCTGGGACTTCGCAGTGCCAATCGCGCTGTTCACCTGCCCGAGCTCGCAACCAGAGGCTCGATTTTGACAGGCTGGCAACACCGGGCAGGGAAGCAGCAGGAAAGGAGGAGAGGGAAGGAATACGAAAGGACAAGGCAGAACATACATGAAACGAGAAGTGAACTAGTAGGGGGTGAGCGGATGCTGAGAGGAACAACACTGGAAACGAGTGCTGCAAGCCAGCCAGGGGGGTCGCCACAAGCCCATTCCCGTACTTTTCCTCGTCTTTCCTCCTGCCCGTGCCCCCATATTTGTCCTCGTCCTCGGTCCTGTCCCCATCCCGCCTCACCTTTCCAATCTTCCCCGCTACTCACTCCCGCCTCCCGAATCCCGATGTCGCTTCCACTGCTGCTGCCGCCGCTGTCGCCGCTCCTTCTCCCATCCGCCTCCTCCTCCTCCTCCTCCTCCTCCTCCTTCTCCCCCTCCTCACCCTTATCTGCCTCCTCCTGGTCCTTGTGCTCCTATTGCTGGTGTTGCCGATGTTGATGCTGCTTCTCATCATCGCCCTCCTCGCCAACCTTCTCCTCCGTGTTGTTATAAGCTCGTCCTCTTTGTTGTTGCCTTCCTCCTGCTCCTCCTCTCGCTCCCCCCACTCGTCGTCCTCACTGTCATCGTCGTGGGCTCGTGGAGGACTTCGGCGAGGCGGCCGTCCCGCCGTGCCGCGGAGGTGCGCTGGACTCGGACGTCGGCGGCGCGGACGCGGAGAGGAGGAGCCTGCGCAGGTGGCCACGCGATCGCTCTCTGGCAGACCTGCGGGCGCCTCGCCCAATTCCGGCGCACGGGTGCTGCGAGGAGGAGGAGGAGGAGGAGGAGGAGGAGGAGGAGGAGGAGGAGGAGGAGGAGGAGGAGGAGGAGGAGGAGGAGACGGAGGAGGAGGAGGAGGAGGAGGAGGAGGAGGAGGAGGAGGAGGAGGAGGAGGAGGAGGAGGAGGAGGAGGAGGAAGAGGAGGAGCGGGGATCTGTGCCGAGCTGGAACGACTCGCCGCCGACCACCTGGACGAGGTCGACGCGCAGGGCAGCAAGCGCAGCGCCCGAGCCTCAACAGACACAACGCCATCAGTAACGGACATGGGTAGCGCACAGCTAGAACGGGAAGCGCGGATAGAATCGACTGAATCGAATGGGTCCAGGCAGCCTGTGGGCCCAAGTCCGATAAGATTCTTTAGTGCGACTCTCGGAACTAGGACGACGGCGACGACGACGACGACGGCGATAACGAGGTGGTTGAGGACCACGAGTGGACGCCTCAGGCCGCCCCTGGTGCGCCCGCAGAGCGGGCTAGCAGGCGGCTCGCCCACGCGTTGAAGTGGTGGTTCCAGGTCTTCTTCAGCGCCACGTGGGCCTGGCCCGCCAGCTGCCTCGTTGCCGCGAGGGGGGGGCGGAGGCAGGACCCGGTGACCTCTG
>CAUYUJ010003903.1:191358-228858 GCA_963575745.1 Prorocentrum cordatum
CAAATAGCCCAAAACAGCTCCAGATAGCCTCCAACATGTGTCCAGGGGGCTCCAAAACCGCACCGAGACGGCTCCAACTGGCCACGGGAAAAGCACTGATGCTTGCTTTTTTCCGCCTTTTCGCTTCCGACTGGCGGTTGAAGCCTCACGATGGCCCCGAAATGGCCCAAGAGGGCCCCGAGTGTGGCCCAGGAGGGCTCCAAGACGGCCCCAAGAGCGCCCAAGAGCGCCCAAAGAGCGGCCCGAGAGAGGACCCAAGAGACAAATTTGAGAGTTCCGACGGGGTGTGCGCAATTAAGACCCACCACCCTTTTCTCTGTTCGATGACCTCCAATGTTGTCCATGAGGTCAATGAGGCCCGCAAGAAGGCCCCGATAGAGCCCCAAGAAAAGTCCAACGGCCTCCAAACTGGCCCCAAAAGGGCCCCAAAATGGCCCAAGCGAGCTGCCAGCCAAGAGACTCACATAGCGAAAGATCTACAAAAACACTTCCAGCTGCACCGCCGGACCCGTTCCCACGAACACCGCCAATGAAGGCGCTTCCCCAGGGTGCGAGGAGGGAGTCAAGGGCTGGCGGAGAAACTGTCCACGGACGTCCGACGTCATGTTTCTATCATCCTCTTTACTTCCAGAGGTGGGCCAAGTGAGCCCAGAAGGTGCGGCTGGGGGGTCCTGTCAGCCGACTTTAGGGTTCCGATCAGCACGATCTCAGCGTCGTAGCCGCCCCTCCTGATGGCCCAGTACCTGCGCGGCGGATGTTGAGTCCAGACACCTCCGCGCCTTTGCATCCTTATCCTCCTCTTCCTCCTCCTTCTCCTCGTCCCGTCTCCTCCACCTCCTCCTCCTCCTCCTCCTCCTTGCCACGGCCTTCCGCGCCAAGGCAGCAATCGAGTCGCAGGCGGCCCTGCTGAGCTTTGTCGCCAGGGAATCTTTAGGGCAATGCAAGTCGACCCCGAACGGGGAATCCCGCTCGTAGACGGGAGCCTCGATGCCACTTTCCGCCACCGCGACTGCGGCGCGTAGGAATATTCTGAAGGAGAGAGAGAGAGAGAGAGAGAGAGAGAGAGAGAGAGAGAGAGAGAGAGAAAGAGAGAGAAAGAGACTTGGAGGAGGAGAAGGAGATGGGAGGGAAACGAAGAAAGGAGAAAAGGACGGAAGAGAAGGAGGAGGGGACGGGCGCGCAGTAGATGAAGAAATGATCTCTCTGTATCACTCTCGCAATGGTGGCGCTGGTGCATGCACTGGTACAGGCGCTGGTACCGATGAGGAATTATTTTTTAGTGTAGTGACCCTCCTCCTGATCATCCTCCTCCTCCTACTCCTGCTCCTCCTGCTCCTCCTGCACCTCCTCCTCCTGTTCCTCCTGCTCCTCCTGCTCCTCCTCCTCCTCCTCCTCTCCCTCCCAAAACGGCAAATTCTCTCTATCTCTCTCTCTTTTTGTTTCTCTCCCTCTCTCTCTATCTCTCTCTCTCTCTCTCTTTCTAAGCACGTGTATATATATACACATATATATGTATACAAACACGTGTGTATATGTATATATATATATATATATATATATACATGTTTGTGTGTACATGTACATACTCTCCAGGGCAAGAGGCCGCACTCAGGTGACCCCAAACGAATCTCTGCCTTCCCAGGCCTCCTGGACGCCCCTGCAGAGCGTCTCCTCTGATCCCCTCTGGTTGTAAAGCTTCCTGGACGTCCCTGGCAAGCTTCGACGAGGCCCGCATCGATCGGAAGGGCGCCCGAACGGCCTCACGGGAGCCCTAAGTGGCCAAAGGACGACCCAAAAGAGATCCCCAACAAGAGGCCCCCAAACCGTCAAACAGATGGATGTCCACCAACTCTTTGCATGCTGTGGGGACATCCGTGTCTTCGATTTTCAAGGCGTCCGAGTCCAACGAAACAATCCCTCAATATCGCCCCAATGCTGGCCCCACGGGCTTTGAAACGGCCTGAGAAGGCCGCAAGATGGCCCAACAAGGCCCCCAAACAAGCCGAGGTTGGCGGCAACATGCCCCCCCCCCCCCGCCCCTCCCTCATACAAAAAACATGACTCCCGAGAGGCACCCAGGAGGTCTCTAGAGGTCCCGCAGAAGCCCACCAAAAGTCTTCGATGGGGCTCTCTAGAGACACCCCCAAAAGGAGCATCCGCCAACAACTGAGGACGAGGATGGGGAAGGGTTCGCAAGGAAGTGCGGGAGCGAGGAATAGGAGGAAGGAGCAGGAGCAGGGAAGGTTTCACGAGAGCGAGGACGGGGAGAGCAATCTACTGGGACTATGGCTGTTTTGGGATGTGCAACATCGAGATATGAAAGACAGAGAGAGAGAGAGAGAGAGAGAGAGAGAAAGAAAGAGACAGAGCGAGAGAGAGAGAGAGAGAGAAAGAGAGAGAGAGATAACGAGACAGAGAGTCAGAGAGAGAGCGAGATGTATACATATGTCGAATCCAGGCTGTGCGCAACATTTGCAATAGTAAGGTGCATAGAGGAGAGGCACCAACGCATTCATGAACACAACACATAAAGCAATGTATGCATGTTTGCCGGTATGCTTGTTTGCATGTGTGCATGCATGTATGTATGTATGTATGCATGTATGTATGTATGTATGTATGTATGCATGCATGTATGTATAGTTGTGTGTATATGTATGCGTGTATGTATGCACGACTGTATGTATGTACGTAGGTATGTAGGTATGCATGCATGCATGCCTGCATGCATGTGTGGTATATGTTTTGAGGTATGAATGTATGCATGTATACATCCATGTATATATGCATGCATGCGTGTGTCTATATATATATATATATATATATATATATAGATATAGATACGCAGACGCGCACACACGCCCTGGGTTGGTGGGCCTCCCTCTGGTAGCCTCCAGCTCCCCCCATCATACGTAATTTAAACTTTGGAATCGGCCAGCGCTCTTTCGAACACGTCGTTCCATCCCGTTCGCCAGGGCACACGGGTCCTGAGGGGATCGGGTGCTGAGCTGAACCCTGGGGGCTTGACACTGGGACCAGTTTCAGAGGGCGCGCCGCTGGATAACCCCAAAGGGTGGGGGAAACCCCCCCCCTTTCCCCGATCCGGCGTCGGGGAACCCCCCTTCCCCTTTCCCGCCCTTTCCCGGTCCGTCGTCGGGGAGACCCCCCCCTCCCCCCTTTCCCTGTCCGTCGTCGGGGGACCCCCCCCCCCCCGTTTCAAAAGGAGGGGTGGTTCCGACCCCCCCCCTCCCCCCCTTTGGCCGCCAAATTCGACCCCCCCCCCCCTTCCTCCCCTTTCGCCACGGCGCCCCCTGGCTCGGGAACCCGACCCCTACCACCCCTAACGCTACCACCCCGACCACCCGTAACCCTAACCCCAAACCCTAACCCTAGCCCCCCACACAGTACTCAGTACTCAGTATTCACTACTCACTACCCTCTACTCGTTACTCGCTACTCACTACTCAGTTCTCACTACTCATTGCTCACTACTCACAACTCACTACTAAATACCAACTACTCACTACCCACTACCCACTACTCACTACTCGCTACTCACTACTCCCAAGTCACTACTCAATACTCACTATCCACTACGCAATACTCACTACACACTAACACACTACTCAATACCCACTACTCACTACTCATTAATCACTTATCACTACCCAGTAGCCGATATCCAGTGTTCACTACTGAGTACTCACAATTCACTACTGACTACTAACTGCCCACAGCTCACTACTCACTATCCGCTGCTCGCTACTCGCAAGTCCCTACTCCTTACACAATACTCACTGTTCACTATTCACTACTCACTATTCGCTACTCCCCACGCGCTACTCGCTACCCGGTACGCAATATTCACCACCCACTACGCACCACTCACTACTCAATACTCACTACTCCCTACTTCCTACTCACTAGTCACTAGTCCCACGCCACTACTAACTACTCACTACTCAGTACCCACTACGGGCTACCCACTACCCACTACCCACTTCTCACTTCTCACTACCCACTACTCCCTACTCGCTACTCACTACTCACTACTCACTGCTCACTACTCACTATTCACTACTCACTACGCGCTACTTACTACTCGCTACTCACTACTCCCTACTCACTACTCGCTACCGACTACTCCCTCCTCACTACTCATTACTCACAGTGCCCTGTTCGCTAGTCACAAATCACTACTCGCTACTCCATACTCGCAACTCACCACTCACTACCCACTCCCCACTACCCACTCCTCACTACTCACTACTCACTACTACTACTCACTACTCACCACTCGCTACTCCCTACTAGCTACTCACTACTCACTACTCGTTCACTACTCGCTACTCCCTATTCGCTACTCACTATTCACTACCCACTCCCCACTACCCATTATTCACTTGTACTCACTACTCACTACGCACTGCACACTACTCCATTCTCACTACTCACTTCTCACTACTCACTCCTGACTACTCGCTACTATCTACTCACTAATCACTATCCACTACTCACTACTCACCAGTCTCTACTCGCTACTCACTACTCACTATCCCGAGGCCAGACCTCCCCCCTTGCGGGAGAGGCCCCCTCCCCGGCCCCCTGTTCGGCGCAAAGGGGGGGAGGGGGGGAGGAGAGTTCGACCCCCCCCCCGCCTCCCTCCAGCGCCAAGGGGGGGAGGGGGGGGGGGATCGAAAATCTCACCCACCCTTTGAAGGGGGGAAGGGGGGGGGGTTGTGCGAGCACCCCCCCCTTTTGTGTAGTCAGGGTCGTCCACTGGCGCGCTTCTAGTTTCATCCTGACCCGCTTGTTGACGGCCTCGGGGCCCGGGATGGGCTCTTGGGCGTCGAAAGCGGTTGAAAAACCTTGACGACACCTTGACGTCTTCTTGATGGAAGCTCTGTTCCTTCCCCTGCCGATCGGGGCGACGGTGCGCACAACCGTCGCCCCGATCGGCAGGGACCTGCCGACCTGGCATGACGGGGCGACGGCGGTCGGCACAACGACGGCCCTTGAGAGTCCGGAGACGAAGCGCGCAGGCGACGGGCGAGGAGAACCGAAGACGAGCGCTCGGGCACCGAGGAGCTCGGGGATGGCAAACGCCCCAGGAGATGGCTACTCGAACAGCTAAGTTGCCCCGATACTAACGTCACACGCAACACGTAGCGTATCGATACGGAGCTCAACACGTAGGCTGAAAGCGTAGGTCCGAGGCGACACATTCGCCCAAACGTGGCCCAATGAAAGGAGCCAGCACGCAACGTCTTGACACGGACGTCTCGAACACGGGACGTATTGCGTTTCAAAGCGGGCGCATCGAGGCAACTCAGTCGAACAGGCTGGGCCATCGGATGTCGGAGCTTGGAGAGCAGGAGGCGGTTCCGCCATGACGCTCCCGAGCAGACAACGGCCGGGGCCGGGCGCGGCTCGAGCGAAGGAGTACATGGGGCTTTGGGCACGGAGGCACGGCGACCTCTCGCAGTGGCACGCGCAGGGCCGCTTGCACGGCACCGCGCGGAGAAGAGGGCGCTCCTGCACCACCTTACGCGGCAGCTTGCGCGCGAATGTTCTCGCTCTCTCGGCGTCGCTCGGTTGGAGGTCGGCTCGGAGAAGCCATCCAGGAAGTGTGTGAGTCTGGGCCTCCCCCCATTTGTCCTCCTCCCTGCTCCTTTCTCACTCTCCTCCCTGATCCCGCCGCTGCTGGGTGCTGCTGCTTTTTCTTATCCACCTCGCCATGCTCCTGCCTCTCCACCTATCCCTCTTCTCCCTCCACCTCCTGCTCCTGCTCCTGCTGATGATACTTATGGTGCTTACTTTAGCTGCTCCTCCTCCTCCTGCTTGCATGCCTCCTTACCCCTCTTCTTCTCACTCCTCGTCCTCTTCTCCCGCCTCCTCTGAATCCGCCGGGGCTCCCGTCTGCTCTCTGCGTGCCCCTCCTCACTCTCCTTGCCTTCTTGCGCCCTCTCTTCTCCTCGCTGCTCTTTCTCTTCCTGATATCATCCTCCGCTTCCTCCTTGTACTCCTCCTTCGCCCTCCCTTCATCCTCCATCCCTTGTCGTTGTAGATCGCTTCTCCCCGTCTGACCACAGTTCGTGTCTGTAGGGCGGGCCAAGGCGTTTTGCCTAAGGCTGCAACAACTTCAAATAGTAAATAGCGGGTGGCTTTACGGCCGAGCACATTCCATTTAAAAGCTCGCAGCAACTACCAGGATGGACGGCGCGCCGTCTTCAGAATGGGGCTCTCGCCTTAGCGCTGCGCACCTTCGTCTGAAAGGGTTCGCATACGCTTCAACGATGGAGGGCGTTGATTTGTCGATCTGTGGGCCGCGCCTTAGCATCACGCGCATTCGGCTTGAACGTTTGCAACAGCTACGAGGACGGAGGACGGCTCCTCTTTCACAAGGGGGTTATCGCTGGAAGCTTCCGCAAGTCAGAGGCCAGCAACCTGAGCATGCGTAGCAGCTGCAGGGATGGAGAACTGTCCTTTCCAAAGAGGGGCTCTCGCTTGAGATTACCTCCCACTCAAAGACCAGAACCGAATATTTTCGTCTCACAAGCTAGCAATCGTTACAAGGATGGATGGGGCGGTTTTCAGACTGGGCCTCTCGACTAGCGCCACGCAAAGTCGTCTCAGGAGCCCGCAACACCTACCAGGACGGAAAACGGCTCCTTTTCAAACATTGGCTCTCGCTCAGGCAGGCAGGAGGGCAGGAGGGGGAGGAGGAAGGAAGGAGAGGGGAGGCAGTGACGGAGGGAAAAGAAAAGGAGGAGAAAAAAACCCTCCTGCTCCTCCTACTCCTGCACGTGCTGCTGCGTGCCTCTGCGTGCTGCCACATGCTGCTACCCGTCATACTGAGCACGCCGGTACTCCAACTCGTCCACCGCCCTGAGCTTCTGCTGCACCGTGGTGTCTGGGCTCTGCAGCGTACGCTTCGATATCTGAACGGCCTCGGCCTCCTCTCGGTTCCACCTGGCCGGCTCACTCGCGCGGCCTCTACGTTCCGGTACCATTCTCCCAAATCGGCGTGAGATGTCGTCCACCAATCACGATGCTCCCTAACACATGGTATCACGCTGCCGTCTCTAGGCGACATGCTTCACGTTTTCCGCCAGGCCCGACCACTGCCAGAACCCACGGAACCCCTGAGAAAGGTGACAGCTGTGGCTAACCATCTCGCCCCCCTCCTTTGAGCATGTTTTTTCCCCGCTTCCCCTCCCACCCACCCACCCGTTGACGTCACGTTTCGCTCCAGCGCTGTCGGGGAATGCTTGGGAATAGCTAAGGACAGCTAGGATTAGCATGTAGGTCGGGATTTGCCAGGGATAGCTGGGCAGAGCGGAGGGGCTTGATGAGAGCCACGAGCGCTGGAAGCAACGCATGTGTGCGTCACTGTATGCCCGAGGAGGGACCTCCAGTGTACACCACAAACAACACATGCGTACGCCCCGGCGCCTGCGTGCACCACAGCGCCTGAGAACACCACAGTGCTTGCGTGCACTAGTGGGCAGGTGTGAACAACAATGCCTAAGTACACCACGGTGCCTCTGTACACCACAATTCCTGTTTACACCCCAGTGCTGGCGTACAACACAAAGCCTGTGTACACCACAGAGCCTGTGTGAACAACAATGCCTTTGCAGAACGCAGTGCGTGTGTTCACACTAGTGCGCGTTTGCACCACAGCACACGTGCACACCACAAGTCGTGTAAACACCACAGCGCCAATGTACACAGCAATTGCTATGTACATGGCTGCTGCAACAATAACACATGTGTGCACCACAGAACACGTGTACACCACAGCGCCTGTGTACACCACAGCAGCCGTGTGCACCTCAGCGCCTGTGTGCGACACAATGCCTCTGCACACCACATCGCCCGTGCGCACCACAGGTGCTGCTTCAGCGCCGTGTGTGTGGGTGTGTACCACACAGCCTGTGAACCATAGTGCCTTTGTACAGCACAAAGCTTGTGTACACCTTCACAGTCCCGACGGGGTCAACCTCAGAAACATCGCAGGAAACTCGCACGCATCATATCTATCAAAACAGTTACATGTGAATACGGAACTCTGGCCAAGGTACGATCCCCTCTGCTGGGGCCCACAATGCCTGTGTATACCACGCAGCCTACTTGCACGTCAACGCATGTGTACACAATAGTGCTTGTATGTACCACAAATGCTGTAGCAGCATCTGTGCGCCCCACAGCGCCTGTGAACGCCACAGCTGCTGTGCACACCACGGGGCCAGTGTGAATAACAACCACTGTGTACACCACAGTGCTTGTGTACACCACCATGCTGATGTACATCACAGATGCTGCTGCATCAGCATACGTGGACGCCACAGGGGCTGTGTACACCACAGCAACCCTGTGCACCACAGAGCTTGTGTTCACCACCTCGCATGTGCACACCGCAACGCCTCAATGCTTCTGCCTCTGTACACCACAGCGCCTGAGTGCACCACTCTGGCAAGCACGTCGATGAGCAATACGAGTGAGAGCAGCACCGCGAGGGTTAAGACCATGACCGCTACCAGCAGCACTGCGCCAAGCAGCACCACTTTGACAAGCACGTCGTTGGGCAGTACGAGTGGGAGCAGCATCACGAGAGGTGCGACCATGACCGCTACCAGGAACACCACGCCAAGCAGCACCACTCCGACACGCACGTCGGCGAGCAATACGAGTGAGAGCAGCACCACGGGAGTTGCGACCACGACAGCTACCAGCAGCACCTCTCTGACGAGCACGTGAGTGAGCGTACGAGTGTGAGCAGCACCACGCGAGCTACGACCACGACCTTACCAGCAACACCACGCCAATCATCGCCACTCTGACAAGATCGCTGGTGAGCAGCACGAGCGAGAGCAAGACCGCGTAGTTACGACCACGACCGCTACCAACAACACTACGTCAAGCAGCACCACTCTGACAAGCACCGCGATGAGCAATGCAAATGAGAGCAGCACCACGGGGCGTACCACCACGGCCGCTACCAGCAGCAACGCGTTAAACAGGACCACTCTGACAAGCACGTCGGTGAGCAGCACGAATGGGAGCTGCACGAGTGTGAGCACCACTCGGACGAGCACGTCGGTGAGCAGTGCGGGTGAGAGCAGTGTCACGAGAGTTGTGACAAGGACCGCTACTAGAAGCACCACACCATGCAGCACCACTCTGACAGGCACGTTGGAGAGCTGTACAAGTGAGGGCAGCACCACGAGAGGTGCGACTACGACCGCCACCAGCAACACCACCCCAAGTATTGCCACTCTGGCAAGCCCTCGACGGGCAATACGAGTGAGAACAACACCACGAGTTACGACCACGACCGCTACCAGCAACACCACGCCACGCAGTGCCAGTCTGACAAGCGGATCGATGAGCAGTACGAGTGAGAGCAACACCGCGGGAGTCACGACCACGACCGCTACCAGCAACAATACGTCAATGAGCACCACTCTGGCAAGCACGTCGATGAGCAGGACAAGTGTTACGACCGCGGCCGCAACCAGCAGCACCGCGCCAAGCAAAACCACTCTGACAGGCGCGTCGGTGAGCAGTGCGAGTGGGAGCAGCACCACGAGCATTACGACCACGACCGCTACCAGCAACATCATGCCAAGCAGCACCACTCTGACAAGCGCGTCGACGAGCAGTGCGAGAGAGAGCAGCACCACGAGAGGTACGACAGTGACCCCTACTAGCAGCGCCGCGCCAAGCATCACCACTCTGACAAGCACGTCGACGAGCAGTGCGAGTGAGAGCAGCACCACGAGAGGTACGACAATGACCGCTACTAGCAGCGCCGCGCCAAGCATCACCACTCTGACAAGCACGTCGACGAGCAGTGCGAGTGAGAGCAGCACCACGAGAGGTACAACAATGACCGCTACTAGCAGCGTCGCGCCAAGCATCACCACTCTGACAAGCACGTCGGTGAGCAGTACGAGTGAGAGCAATCCCCGAGAGTCACGACCACGACCGCTACCATCATAAAACATGCCAAGCAGCACCACTCCGACAAGCATGTCGGCGAGCAGTACGAGGGAGAGCAACACCACGAGAAGTACGGCCATGACCGCTACCAAAAGCACGGCACCAAGCAGGGCCACCCTGACAAGCACGTCGATGAGCAGTACGAGTGTGAGCAGCACCACGAGAGTTACGACCACAACCGCTACCAGCAGCACCACGATAATCAGCACCAGCCTGACAAGGGCGTCGATGAGTAGCATGAGCGTGAGCTGCAACACGAGGGACACGACCACGACCACTACCGCGCCAAGCAACGCCACCCGACAGGCACGCCGGGGAACCGGACGAAAGAGAGCAGCACCACGAGAGTTACGACCACGACCGCTACCAGCAGCACCACGCCAAGCGCCACCACCCTGACAAGCACGACGATGAGCAGCTCGAGTGGGAGCAACACCACGAAAGGGATGACGACGACCGCTACCAGCAGCACTACGTCAAGCAATGCCACTCTGACAAACACGACGGCGAGCAGCACGAGTGAGAGCAGCACCGCGAGAGTTACGACCACACTCGCTACCAGCAACACCACGCCAAGCAGCACCACTCTGACAGGCACGTCGGGGAGCCGTACGGGTGAGAGCAGCACAACGAGAGCAACGACCTACTGCTACCAGCAGCACCACGCCAATCAGCACCACACGGCCAAGCACGACGATGAGCAACCCGAGCGTGAGCTGCAACACGAGAGACACGACCACGACCGCTACTACGGGCCATGAGAGTTACGACCACGACTGCCACCATCATCACCACGTCAAGCAACACCACTCTGTCAGGCACGTCGGGGAGCCGTACGGGTGAGAGCAGCACTACGAGAGCAACGACCTACTGCTACCAGCAGCACCACGCCAAGCAGCGCCTCTCTGTCAGACACGTCAATTAGCAGTACGAGTGAGAGCAGCACCACGAGACTTGCGACCACGACCGCTGCCGGCAGCAGGGCGACATGCAGCGTTACTCTGACAGGCGCGTCGGTAAGCGGTACGAGTGAAAACAGCACCACGAGAGCTACGACCACGACCGCTACCGGTAGAACCACGTCAAGCAACGCCACTTTGACAAGCGCGCCGGTGAGCGGCACGAGTGAGAGTTGCGGCTACGACTACCACCACTATCACGAACACGCTGGAGCTGGGTTCTGCTCCCGCGTTCACCAACTACCCCCCCACCAGCCCGCCGCCCCGCGGCCTGCTGCTTGTCACAATTCTTTGCACCAGTTCGGTGCGTCCCCCCCTGGGCGCACCCCCACAGCGTTGCCTAGCCGATGCTTTCGCCTCATGGCACATCCCTACTGGTGTTGTGGAACATAACGACCATCTTGTAATTACGTGCATCCACGGATGTTTGTCCCTAGCACGCTTGAAACACTGGCCGTCGGGAACATTGTCGTCATCACCTCCACCACCATCGTCATCATCATCCTCCGCCCTCCCCCTCCCCTCCCCCTCCCCGTGTAGTACAAAGCTGAGTCGAGGCCCCTCGTCGCCGCTGCACGCGGTCAGCTTTGCAGATTTGGGGGGGAAGGGAGGGGGGCACGGGGAAGGGGGGGGGGGGAAGGAGCGGGGGGGCGGGGGGGAGATGGACGGGGGGGGGGGATATGGCGACGATGGCGGTGCTGACGATGCCGAGGGCGACGATGGCGATCCGGAGGATGAGGACCAGGGGATGAGGATCACAAAAAGGAGGAGGAGGAGGAGGCAGAGGAGGCGATTAATGTGGACCACGAAGACGTGGATGAAAAGGGGGATGTTTATGAGGGTGCGGATGGT
Source organism: Prorocentrum cordatum (assembly GCA_963575745.1). Lineage (NCBI taxonomy): Eukaryota > Dinophyceae > Prorocentrales > Prorocentraceae > Prorocentrum > Prorocentrum cordatum. Next base: position 203,178 of record CAUYUJ010003903.1, read on the forward strand.
GACGAAGAGGATGTGTATTATAATGATGACGACGATGATGATGACGATGATGATGACGATGATGCGGATGATGGTTCTGGTGATGATGGTGATGATGATTGATGGGCATCCATTTTTGGGATGCCCCTCGATCCAATTCTGCACGGATGAGGGGGTGAGGAGGGGGATGTTGGTGAAGGTATGGAGGGTGACGAAGAAGAGGAAGCTGATGACGGTTGAGAGGCATCCATGTTTGGATGCCCCGCAATCCACCTCTGCGCGGATGAGGGTGTGAAAAGGGGGGGGGGATGCTGGTCAGGGTGCGGGTGGTAACCGAGAGGAGGTGGATGATGATGACGACGATGATGATGACGACGGTGCTGATGCTAATTCTGGTGATGATGATGCGGGTGATGTCGATTGAGGGGCAGCCCGGTGATGATGATGATGATGACGATGATGACGATGATGATGATGATGATGATGATGATGTTGATGATGTTGATGACGATGGTGGTGGTGGTAGTGGTGGTGATGATGATGATGGTGATGATGATGGTGATGATGATAATGTGTGCGGACGGTGGCGAAGAAGATGTGGATCAAGATGAGGAGGAGGGGGGGGGAGGATTACGAGGAGCACGAACGAGAGGAAAATGGAGGACGGACGAGGGGGGCAGGAACAGGGGAGGCGGGAGAGGGAAGCGGAGACGGGAGCGCGAGGGACAATTCATTTTTTACACGCTGCCATCCCTCTCTAGGGAGTGCAGGGCCGTGCGTCGGCGGGACCGCGCAGTGAATCTGCATTTTTACTCGAGGGGTGCGTGCAGCCAAAACGCTGAAATAATGAACAGCTTGGATTCGGAAGGGGCTCGATGTTCCTTGCGTCCTTCCGCGGTTGTTCCTATAGCCCTTCTCGTGCACCCGGGCTTTTTTGAAGCCGCAGAGGGGCTTCGTTCCTTATTAGGCGTCCCTTATTTCAGCAGCCCGACTGCGACGGGGCCGCGCAGTGAATCTGCATTTTACTTGAGGGTTGCGTATGAACCACATTATATAGATATAGAATATGATTTGGCAAATCTTCTCCCAGGAGCGTCGATAATCATCCCTGTCCTTGTCGTCGTCGCCACCCGTCTGGCACTGTTAAGTTTCGGAGCGCATCCTGTGGCATGCTTCTGGTATGCGCCGGTACGCCCCCAGAGCAGATGTGAGAACACATGGATCACACATGGGATGATTCTTTCCTCTCGCATCCAGTGCTCGCCGTTCGCATCATAGGCAGGGCAATCGTTACAATTGTGAGGGGTCACTCGCGCTGCATCTGGCGAGACTGGCAACCAGGGCACGGCCAGACGCAATGTAATGTGTGAGGCGAAAACCCTGTGCAAAAAGCTTCGTGCGTCGTGCATCGGAGGATGCATGCGTTGACCGGCCGCAAAGACTCCAGCGGCCCGCTGTCGCAAAACATCTTAGAGGCAACACAATCAACCATGACAGAAATTATGTCGATGGTCGTGATTATGAACAGCGCCGGTAGCACGGGTGCTCCTTGCCGCCCTGGCCTCCGGGCCTCGGCCGCCCCCGGGTGCGCGGGTCCCGTGCCTCGCTGGGGCTAGCTGAGCCTACCCCCACGCCCACCCGGCGGCCGGCAGCCGCCGCCGACTGTGCCCTTCTCCCCGCGGCTCTCCGTCTACTGGGCACTCCCGAGCCCTTTGCCATGCTCGCCCTTCCCCGTTCCAGAGGCGGCTGCCCGCCGGCCGTCTCGCCGGCGGTCCTGGGCCGGGCACGGGCTGGTCCTGCCGCCCGTCCTCGGCCTCGCTGCTCCCCTGCGGGGGCGCCCCCGCGCCCTCCTGGCGGCTCCCGGGGCCGCCGCTCCCCTGCTCCGACTCTGCTCGGCTGCGCTTGCTGCCCTGGGCCTTCCTGCCCCACGGCCGCCTCGGGCCGGGCGGCTCCTCGCGCCTTCCCTCCAGCGCCTGGGCCGCAGGCGTGCCCGCCCACCATCCCCTTACTTCCCGGGCGCCCCCCTCACTCGCCCCTGCCGCCCCTGGGCGGAGGCGCCTGCCCCCGCCGCCCCCAGCTGCTTCGCGGGCCCGCCCGCGGCTCCTCGGTGCGCTGGCCTTCTGCAGGTTTTTTGGTAGCGGGCCGCATCTCCCGCAGCCTCCGCCATGGGCGGCGCCTCTGCCCCCTCCCGCCCGGTGCGGATAACGCCCACCGCTCCCTTTCCGCCCTGCCTGGTTTTCAGGCCGGCCCCTCCCTCTCGAGGTGGGCCTCGCTCTGGCCGTCTTGGGTTGCCTAGTAGGTCACCTGCGACCTCTGCACCTGCGGCCCTTCGCCTCGCGCACCCTCTGCCTCCAGCTTGCGCTGGGCCGTTTCCCCTCCTGGGCGCTGCCTTGCGCTCCGTCCTTCCCCTGCCAGCCCCTCACCTTGAGGTGGTCCTGCTCTGGCTGAGGTCGCCTCGTAGGTCACGCGTGAGATCGTCACCCTCGCCCTGGTGCTTTCCCCCACCTTCGTCGCCAGTCGGCGCGCTGCCTCGCGCTCCGGCTCTCCCCAGCCGACCCCTCCCCTTGAGGTGGTCTTGCAATGACCGCTCCTGGGTTGCCTCGCAGGTCACTCGTGACCTCAGCACCCTTGGCTCTCTACTTTCGCGTTAACCTTTGTCTCCTGCCTCCGCTGGGCACTCGCCGCCCGCGCCCCCCTCCGCCCCCCACCGCCTTGCCTGGTTTTCAGGCCGACCCCTCTCCTGGAGGTGGTCCCGCACTTGCCGCTGTCCCCGAGTCGCCTCGCAGGTCACTTATGACCTCAGCACCCTTGGCTCTTCCGCTGCCTTGCTGCCTTCCCCCACCCTGCCCCTCCCCGGGCGCCGCCTCGTGCCCGCCGCCCGTCCCTGGCCCATCCCCGGAGGTGGCTCCTCGCTGACCGTTTTGGCTTGCCTCGCAGGTCTCCGCGACCTCGGCACCCCTTGCGTCTTCGCTGCTCCGCGTGCCCCCTCTCGCCATCGCTCGGCCGTCTATTCCGTGTTTTTTTCGGTTTCGTGCGTGGTTTTTGTTCGCCAAATGACCAAGGATGCTCCTCGATGGTCCTCGCCGAAGGAAACATGCACACGTCCGAGCGATGCCGAGCCCTTGCTTCCAGCCCGCGCTGGGCACCTGCTTCCCCTGGGCGCCTGCCGATCGGGCCGCCGCCTGGCCTGCCTGCCCCCCCCCGCCGCCCTGGCGCTGCGGCCCCCCGGCCCCAGCGCCCCCCCCCTCCGCCGCCTGGCCCCGCTCTGAGCGGGCTCGGCTTCCGTCTCCCTCCTCCTCCTCCTCCTTCTCCTCCTCCTCCTCCTCCTTGTCCTCCTCCCCCTCCCCCTCCTCCTCCTCCTCCTCCTCCTCCTCCTCCTCCTCCTCCTCCTCCTCCTCCTCATCGTCCTCCTCCTCCTCCTCCTCCTCCTTCTCCTCCTCCGTCTCTCTCCTGCCCGCGCCGGGCTTCCCTCCCCCCCTGGGCATGGGGGCTTCCTCCGCGTTCTGTGTGCCCCCCTTAACGCTTCGTCGCCAACGCAGCGACCCTGCCTGGCCGCCGACGCAAAAAAGTGCGTGCAGTGCATCTGTGCATCTTCGGAGGCCTCCAGAATCCTCTGGACGACGTCAGTCGTCGTCGTCGTCGTCGTCGTCGTCGTCGTCGTCGTCGTCGTCGTCGTCGTCGTCGTCGTCGTCGTCGTGGTGGTGGTGGTGGTGGTGGTGGTGGTGGTGGTGGTGGTGGTGGTGTCGTCGTCGCCATTGCCGTTGCCGTCGTCGTCGTCGTCGTCGTCATCGTCGTCGTCGTCGTCGTCGTCGTCATCCTCGTCGTCGTCGTCGTCGACGTCGTCCTCGTCGTAGTCATCCCAAACCACTCCCAACCCCGCCGTTACAGGGGCTCCTCCCCCACCCTACGCGGGCGCAAATCCTGACGTTGTTGGGCCCATCCGCCCGCCCCCCTGGTAACGGACGCAATCGACAGAGAACGCGAAATTAAGTACAGTATTCGTTGTCCGACGCGAAAACATCCGAAGGCCTGTGGTGTCCTAGGCGGGAGGGGAGAAGGGAACAGGAAGAAGGGCAGAAGAGAAGAGTAAGAAGAGGAGAAACAAAAGAAGATGAGGACGACGACGACGAAGAAGCGGAGGAGTCGGAAATGGGGGAGGGAGATGGGATGATCGAGAAGGGGAGGAGGGAGAGGGAGAAGTGGAGGGGGGAGATGTGTATGACGGAGGAGGGAGGGCGGCGGACAGATGACGGACGAGGGAAGACGGCGATAGGGAGAGGGAGTACGGAGAAGGGAAGGAGCAGGAGGGAGAAGAAGGGGAAGGAAAGGTGGGAGCAGCAGCAGCAGCAAGATGAGGACGATGATCTCATCCACCACGTGATCGACTCCAGAAACCCCGAGTAACGCGGCGCCGACACCTCCTGTGGAATCTGCACGTGTACTTCCACTGGCTTCCGCCGAGAGCTTCCGTCGGCGAAGGCGCCAGGCGCTCTACCTCCGCTGGCTTCTGCCGACTCCCCACTGGCTTCCGCTGGGGACGAGATGCCAACTTCTCAATCTCTCGAAGGCGAGGCTCATTCGTTTTTTTTTTTGTTTTGTTTTGTTCTTTCCTCGCGACCCAGCCCGCATACCCGCGCACTCACGGGCAGCGCGCGGTCTTGCGACGGCTGGGAGAGGGCATGCTGCTCGTGCCTGGCGGTACGTCCGCCGCGCCGGGCGAACGGCAGCAGGTCGCAGTCGGAACGCTCCGTGCGCCACGTGCCCAAGCGCCTACGTCGAGCCTGCCATGCCATGCCGTGCGACCAGGTGGCTCATATCGCCCCCCATTCCTTGATCCTCTTTTCTTTCAAACGACTCCCCCTCGGTGGGGATGGGTGCCGTCCTGCGCGGGTTTCGCGGCACCCATTCCCACCTAGCCGCGAGAGCTAACTTGTCCTGTCCCGGTTGGGTGGGAATGGCTCTGACGATGACGAGCAAGGCGAAAAGTCCCAGGCGAAGTGCCAAGCCTGCTTGGCCGACACGTCTGGTGGTGCGACCAGGAGTGGGGATTGAGGGGCAAGGGAGCGATCCTTCATCCTCCTGCAGTTCCTGGGGGGACCCACCCTGGGCCAGCACAGCAGGAGGCCATCGGGTGGCTGCACACCGAAACCTCTTCTTTCTCCTTTCGGGCTACACACCGACAAAGACAAGCAAGGTAGACAAGGGGAGGGGGCGGAGGAGGAAACCACACGGCGTCTGCGAGCATCCGCCGTTGTGCGCGAGCACGCTGATATTCTGCAGGTGTATATTATTAATCGGAATGAGGGGCCGAACGGTCATTCACTGTCCCTGGGAGCGTGGCTGAAGTGAGGATCTGCGGTGCGGATTGTTGAACTCTCACTTCTGAAGAACAATTGTTTAGTGATTCCCCCGCCCAATGCAGATTGTTTTTTCGATTGAAGTGCCCCTCCTGGAGCTCGCACACTGTTTTTTAGCAGGGAAAATCTTGAAACTCAAACTGTATCGTTCGCCCCCGGTTTACAACAACAGGAACAACAACGGCTCCCACCTGATACTTCCTCACAATGGATTGAAGAATCGCGCTCTCGCTTGGGATTTCTTGGCAATTCACCACCGAATCGCGGCTCCCGCTTGATACTTTTGGACACTTCACTGCAGAAACGCGTTCTCGCTTGGGACGTCCTTGCAACTTACCACCGAAACGGTTCGCTGTATATTTCCTTACAATCTATTCAAATGCCGGTCCTCGACACTCAGGAATCGCGCTCCCGCTACATATTGCCTGGCGGTTCAAGCAGGGCTCACGCTTCAACGACCCGCCCGCTCGACCCGCCCGTCGGAGCCTGCCCGCCTGACCAGCCTGTTAATGACTGCAGTCGCCGCTCGCTGCCTTCGCCCGCCTTCGATGCCCCTCGCTGCCCGTGCTGGTTCCGCGGTCGCCTTCGCTCGCTGCCATTCGGGGCCCCGTTGCTGCCCTCAGTGGCTCCGTCGCTGCCCGTTGTGGCCCCGCATTATATGCCCTTCGTGGCCCCCGCTCGCACGCGCCCGTCGTGGCCCCATACGCATGCCCTTCGTGGCCCCGCTGTCGCCCTTCGTGGCCCCCTCGCTGCCCTTCGTGGCCCCTTTGCTGCCCTCACTGGCCCCGCTGTCGCCTTTTGTGGCCCCCGTCGTGGCCCAATAAGCATGCCCTTCGTGGCCCCGCTGTCGCCCTTCGTGGCCCCCTCGCTGCCCTTCGTGGCCCCGGTGCTGCCCTCAGCGGCCCCGTCGCTGCCCTCTGTGGCCTCGGACTTGATGCCCTTCGTGGCCCACGCTGGCTTCTCTCACGATTTACTTAGGTATCGCGCTATCGCTCGGGACTTCCTCGCGATTCATGCAGGACCTACGCTTCAGCACCCCGCCTGCTCGACCTCGTCGCCAGGGCTCGCCTTCCCGACCTGCCCGTTATGGGTCTGCCCACCCGATCTGCCCGTTTGTACCATTTGTTTTCTGCTCCTTGCCCCCCTCCTGCTAGTTTCTCTCGTGCTCCATTCTTCTCCCTCCCCCTTCCACCCGTCCTCCCTTCCCTTGTTTTAGGGGCTGCACTAAATACGCGTGGCAGGTAAGGAAGATATACCCCCAGGGGGCACGATCGAAGACGACAAGGGCGGGTACCGAGGGTTTGGGATATACGTAGCGATTAGCACGTGAGCACGTAGGAGCGAACAGTCTCAAACTTATTGTTGTGCTTGTTGCTGCTTTGTTGTTGTGTTGTGTTGTTGTTGCTGCTGTGATTGTTGTTGTTGTTGCTGCTGCTGCTATTGGTGTTGAGCTCGCACTACTGAATAATAGTTATTGCTGATCCCCCCCTCCAATGCACATTGTTTTTTCAATTGAAGTGCCCCTCCCGGCGCTCGCACCCTGCTTTTCATCAGGGAAGTCTTCATCCTCAAACTGCGCTGCTGGCCCCAGGTTACAACAACAATGGTTCCCGCCTAAGGCTTCCTCATAATTTAGCCAGGACTCCTGCTCCCGCCCGAGACTTTCTCGCATTGTATTGAGGAATCGCGCTCTCGCTTGGGACTTCCTTGCAATTTATTCAGGAATCGCTCTCTCGGCGCTCTGGAGCCGCGCTCTCGCTGGAGACTTGCTTGGAATTATACTCAAGAGTAGCGCCATTGCGTTGGAAGCTCCCGCAATATACTCAAGCGCCGCGCTCCCGACATTCAGGCACCCAGGAGCCGCGCTCACGCTTAGGAATCGGGATCTCGCTGCCCTTCGTGGCCCCGTTGCAGCCCTTCGTGGCACCATCGCTTCCCTTCATGGACCCGTTGCAGCCCTTCGTGGCCCCCTCGTTGCCCTTGGTGGCCCCGTTGCAGCCCCTCGTGGCCCCCTCGCTGCCCTTCGTGGCCACGTTGCAGCCCTTCCTGGCCCCCTAGCTGCCCTCCGCGGCCCCGTTGCAGCCCTTCGTAGCCCCCTCGCTGCCCTTCGTGGCCCCGTTGCAACCCTTCGTGGCCGGTCCCCTGTCCGTCCCTCTTGGGGTCGGGTTGCCGCCGATCAGCGCTGCCGCTGGCCAGGCCGACGGTCCGCGGCCGCCCCGCCGCTTGCTGGGGCCCGGCCTGCAGGGAAGAAAGGTATACCCCCCAAAGGGGTACGATCGAAGACGAAGAGGGCGGGTATCGAGGGTTTGGGAAATACGCGATAACGGATACGCGGCATACGACGAAAATTTGTCGCCGCACAAGGCTCAGATGACCAGGCACGTAAATCAGCAAGTAGACTGTTCTGCTATGTGGCGGGCCCCACCACCGCTATCTGTAGCAGACATCCAGAGCGGCCCATGCAAGCCAAGTCAAATAACCCTGGCGCATCCTGTCATAATCGTTGCATGCGCACATGAACCCAGCTCTCTGACCTTCCCTCCATCGGACCTGGTGCACAGCTGCTCGAAGCCAACCTCGTTCGAACTCTGCCCAACCTCATCAGGGATGAAAGCCTGCTGCCCCTTCCTCGCAGCCTCCGCCCTTGCGGCGTAGGCGGCGGACTCGTCCTTGCCAGGGGACAAACGATTACACTAGCAAGGACGCTGGAGGTGGAGATGATGACGACGACAACAATTTTGTATACATGTGATACCACACATTGCTTTGGCCTTTGATTGCTTCTCCCTCTGCCTTGTACCCGCCCGCCATGTCCATCAACCAACCCGTAGTTTAGGGGGTCTTTTATACCAGCTGCTGGGAGAAGCGTTCAGCAATGCACTCTGTATGCGCGTCACGCCGCAACGGCCGTCATGCGATGACGGGAAGAGCGAGGTACGAGTGATGACGTTCTGATGGGGCGAAGCCCTCTAGGTAGGGGTCCAAGGGAGAGGCGTAAACGGGGCGTAACACACCCTCCCCCTCTCCAAGACGGCCCAAGAGGCGCCCAAGACGGCCCCAGACGCGCCCAAGACGAACCCATAGAGGTCCAAGAGGGTTCCAAGACGGCCCAAGAGCGCTCCGAGAGAGCCCAAGTCCGCCCAATAGCGTTCGAAGGTTGCCTCGGATGGCCTCAAGACGATCTCAAAGGATCCCACGACGCTCCCAGAGGACCCCAAGAGGACCCCCGAGAGGGCCTGAGGAGGTCACAAACATTGATTGTCCGAAGGATTTTATGTATTCCCACTTTCTCGGGTCAAGAAGGGCCCAGGACGGCCCAGGAGGCCCCCCAAATCGTTCCAAGATGGCCCAAGAGGCCCCCAAGAGGGCCCCAAGGCGCCCGAAGGGAGCCCGAAGAGGGCCCAAGAAAGCTCCAAGAGGGGTCCAGAGGGCTCCTGGAGGCTCCCAAGAGCCCCAAGTGAGTCTCAGTGGCTCCCAAGAGGGCCCCACGAGGCCCCAAGGAAAGCCCCAAGACGGCCAGAGCCCTCCAAGACGCTCCGCGACGGTCCAAAAGGGCCCCAGGACGGCCCAAGAGGGCCCAACACTGCCCCACCAGGACCTAGAGGAGGCCACACACATTGATGTTCCACATTGTACTTGTTGATACGATTCTATCATCATCCTCATTATCATCATAATCATGACTGCAGTTCTTATGATGATGGTTGTTATCTTTGTTCGTAGTCTGTATGCATGTATGTATGTCTGTATGTCTGTCTGCCTGGCTGTCTGTCTGTCCGTATGTATGTGTGTACGCGTGCACGTATATATGTATGTATGCAGGGGTATCATGGCATGGTATGGCATGCCATGCTATGCCATGGTATAGCACGTATGTGTACATGTATGCATGTATGCATGCATGCAAGAATGCCTGTATGTATGTGTGTATATATGTATGTGTGTCTGCGAGTGAACGCATGCATGCATGCATGTGTGTAGGTATGTCGGTTTGTGTCTACCTATATATATATATATGCGTACATAATATACATGTAAACAAGTATACATGCATGTAGGTATGAATGTCGGTATGCATGCATGGGTTTGTGGGTATGTAGGTATCCATGCATGCATGCATGTATGTATTTGTGCGCCTGCCTGCATGCACGGATGCACGCATGTATGTATGCGTGTGCGTGTGCGTGTATGTACGTGTGTATGCATATGTATATGGATACATGTATGTATGTAGGCGTGTAGGTTTGTGTTTATATACACGTAAGTATGTATGTACGTCTGCTTGTGCATGTACGCATACATATGTGTATATTCATGCATGTATGCATGCATATGTGTATGTATGCATGCATGTATGTGTAGGTACGTTTAGATGCATGCATGTCTGCATGTATGTCTGTATATGCATGTATGCATGCATGTATGCATGTAGGCATGCATGTGCGTGTATGTAGGCGTGTATATATGTATGTACGTACGTATTCATGGATGCATTCGTGTATGTGTGTAGGTACGTACGCACGTGCATACATATGTATGTATAGATGTATGTGTGCATGTCGCATGTCGCATGCAGGTATGGATGAATACATGCATGTATGCATGTATGCACGCATGTGTGTATGGACATATGTATGTGTGTGTGTGTATGTGTACATGTGTGTATGTGTGTATGCGCGTATGTGTGTATGTGTGTGGACACACAATGCACATCCATATATATATATATATATATCTATATATATATATAGATGTATATATATATATTCATGTATGTATGTATGCATGCATGCATGCATGCATGTATGTATGTATGTATGTATGTATGTGTGTATGTATGTGTGTATGTGTGTTTGTGTGCCCCCCTTTGTTAATTAAAACTGTGCGCGGTCAGCTTAGCTTCGACCGGAAGAGGTGCGCTCTCGACCCGCGGATCAAAAAAGCGTTTGTGTGTAAATCAAAGTTGTTGGGATTATCGCCGTTTCGTGCTGCCGACGGCCCCGGGCTGCCCAAGAGGCCACCAAGATCGTGCCAAGATGGCCCACGAGGCCCCCAAGAGGGCCCCAAGGTGCCCCAGTAGGCCCCCAGACGGCCCCAGAGGGCCCTAGAGACGGCCCAAGAGGGCCCCTAGAGGCTCCCGAGAGAGCTCCGAGTCGTTCCCAACTGGCTCCCAAGTGGCCCCAAGGAAAGCCCCAAGACGGCCAAAGCCCTCCAAGACGGCCCAAGACGGCCTAGAAAGGCCCCAGGACTGCCCAAGAGGGCCCGAAAAGGGTCCCACAGGGCCCCAACAGGACCCCCTAAGAAGGCCCCGAGACGCCAAGATTGTAACACTGGGGCTCCCCAGAGCGAGCGGTGACGTCAACAACTTTTAGCACCAGGGTTCCGAAGAGGGAGTGGTGCCGTAAAGCGCTCTGAACACCAAGGCTCCCAAGAGCCAATAGTGACGTCACAAGTTCTTAACACCAAGGCTCCCAAGAGCGAACGATAACGTTACAAGCTCCGAGCACCAAAGCTCCAGAGAGCGAGCGGCGACGTTAAAAGCTCTGAACACCAAGGCTCCAAGGAGCCCATAGTGACATGACCAGCTCGGAACACCACGGCTCCCAAGGGCGAACGGTGACGTCAAAAGCTCTGAACACCAAGGCTCCCAAGAGCCCATAATGACGTGACACGCTCTGAACACCAAGGCTCCCAAGAGTGAACACTAACGTAAAAAGCTCTGAACACCAAGGCTCCCAACAGCGAGCGGTGATACAAAACACTCTTGACAACAAGGCTCACAAGAACCAACGGTGCCATGAGCCGCCCAGAGACGCCAAATCAAAGAGCGATCGGCAACGTAAAACGCTCAGAATACCAAGGCTCCCAAAAGCGAGCCGTGCCATGAACGATCTGAGGCACGTTTCTGCAGCGCTCTTTCCGTTCCCGTGCTGGCCCAGGTCGTACACGCCCTCGGGCAGTTCACCAACTGGACTGATGCTGATGTGCGAGGACGTCTCGGGCGAGGGCGCCATTCCCGAGTTTCGGGGCCTCTCTGGCCAGGGCGTCTCGGGAGTAAACAGGAAGGATATGTATTGGGCGGGAGCCGTTGTCGTCGCAGCTGGGCCGTCACCGACTTGAGTGATTTACGGGTAACTCTTGGGCGAGAACATCACTCCTGAGCTCGAGGGCCTCTCTCTGACCAGGGAATCTCGAGTAAACTGTCGAAAGTATCGAGCGGGGGCCATTGTCGTCGCACATGAGCCTTCACTATCTTGACGGAACTGCGAGGACGTCTCGAGCGAGGACACCGTTCCCGAGTCTGGGGGCCTCTCTGGCCAGAGCGTCTCGAAACAATAATTGCGGGGACGTATCGAGCGGTTGCCGTTTTCGTCGCGGCTGGGGCTTCACTAGCTTCACTGAGTTGTGAAGGAGTCTCGAGCGAGAGCGCCCTTCCTGAGTTTGGGGGCCTCTCCAGGGTCTAATTAAATTGCGAGGAAGTCTCACATCGAGCGGGAGCCGTTGTCGTCGTAGATGGGGCTTCAACGACTGGGATTTGGAACCAAGCCTGGTCTCTAGCGAGAACCTCGCTTGCAGAGAAAATGTAGCCAGCGCCGAGGCGGCAGCGCGCGGAAGCCGTTTCCATAGATCAGCGGCAGCTGTATTCTGGAAGTGGACACGGAACGATGACTGCACACGAGCGACACCCACCGACCCCTCCCGCCAAAAATAATCAACCGACGCTAATCCGCCTGTGGGACTCCAGAGCCAACACTCGCTGTGTGTGCATGCTGCCAATGGTTCACCACATTGCCCTGACGAGGCTCTGCAGGCAGAATCGTTGACACGAACACTGGAAAGGCAAGGTCTTGACAGCGCCCTGCGAGCTCGGTGTTAGGGGAAAGGGGAGGGGTGGGCAGTGACAGGGGGAGAGGGAGGCGCAGGAGGAGGAAATGGAGGGGTATCAGAAGAGCGAGGCAAAAAAGAAAGAGAGAAAGAGAGAGAGGGGGGAAGGATGAAGACAGGTGCCCACCCGTCCTCTCGACCTCTTCCACGGGGCCACGTTTCCATTCCGAGCCGTTTTCTGATGGCCGGGCCCGAAACGGCCGGCCCCCCCAGAGGCTCAAAACGGCGACACTCTGGCCGTCTCGACTTCCGATCGACAGGAGGAGGGCCCCTGCCGCTTCGCCCCTGTGGGGAGGCACCGTCCTGCAGCGCCAGCCTCCCGACAACGCCGCGAACACGCGCCGGCCGCGTCCAGGATCCACCCCGCGCGGGCGGGCGCTGCACCAGCAGCAGCCGCGGTGCCAGCGCACCGACGGAGAGCGCTGCGCACGCGGCCACGGCGAGGCCTCCCGGGCCAGTGCGCGGCAGCAAGATGGCGAGGAGGGGAGCCGCCTACGCAAGGCCGATGCACCGTGAGGCCGCCTGCGTGAGGCCAGCTGCGCAAGGCCGCCTCCGTAAGGCCGTTAGGCCGGAGGCCGACGACCCTGGCAAGGCCACACTTGAAGGTACTCTTGTCCGCTGAAGGCAACGCAGTACAAAGCAAAGCAAAGGAATGCAGAGCGGCTCCGTGCAACATAGTGCAACGATATCGTAGCATCGGACAGCAGTGCATGGCATCAACCGCCAGATCATGACACCGTAGCAGCGCACAGCATATATGTAATGTCATAGCATAGCGTAGCACGGCATCATGCAGCATGGCATGGCACTGCATATCAAGCAATTGGATAGTTGCTCGTGCCTTAGCATCGCATCTTGATGCACTGCGCAGCGACACATAGCATGTGTGGCATAGTCAAGCATGCCATATTGTAGTACTTCATCGAATGTAAAATCGTGCCACCACGCCGTAGTATTGAATTTCGTGGAGCGTGCTACGTCGTTATACGGCACGGAATTGCATCGCCGAAAGTGAGGTGACACAGCAACCTGCTTCACATCATTGCAACACGTTGCACAGCATAGCGTAGCATTGCAAAGCAGAACGCTGACTTGCATAACATAGCAGCGGATATATCATTACATCGTATAGCCTGGCATAAAGCACACATAGCTCGTAATACGCAAATTATAGCATATCATAATGCATCGAGTTCTCTTGCATATCAACGCAAGTCATAGCAGCACATGGAGTATCATGGCAAATCATTGCGTTCCGTGGCGTCGCGGTGCATACGAGAGCGTGGCATACAATGGCACATCACAGCGTCGTAAAGCGTTGAACCCCACAGCACAGCATCGACCTGCACAGCACAAGGCTGCGCGGCGGAGCACGTCACCGCACTGCACTGCAGACGAGAAGCCGGCCGAGCGAAGAGAGCAGCCCAGCGACAGACAGAGAGGCCGAGCGCCCCGAGCGACCCGAGGGGCCCCGGGGGGCCCCAGGAGCCAGCCCCCCCCCCGCCCAGCAGCCTCCCGCTCGAGTCCCGTCCCACGAGGCGAGCGCTCCGAGAGAGCTCCCACGAGCGGGCCGGGGAGCGGCCACCGGGCCACCGGCACGACAGAAAGCGGGAGCGCCCCAAGCGAAGCCTCGTTGCAAGAAAACGTGTGCCCAAGGAGCCCCTCCTCGTCAGCCTCGTCCTTGTCCCCCTCCTCCTCCTTCTTCTCTTCGATCCTCCTCGTCGCTCTGCCCTTCCTTCTCATCCTCTGCCTCCTCCCTGTTTATATTGTCAATGCTCCTCCTCCCCCTCCTCCTCGACCTATTCCCCTCATCTCATCGAAGCCCTCGTCGACCACATCATCATCATCATCATCATCATCATCATCATCACCACCATGAGCATCATCATCATCATCACAATCATGATCATCATCAGTCAGTCAGCCAGTCAATCAGTCAGTCATTCAGTCAGTCATCGTCGTCGTCACTATCATCACCATGATCATCATCATATCAACCTCATCGTTGTCATTGACACTATCAGAATCATTCATATCGTCATCACTGCCGCCGTCATCAACGTCATGGTCATCACCATCACCAACAACATCATCATCATCATCAACATCCTCCTCATCATCATCAGTATTATCACCACAATCATCATTGTCATTGTCATGGGCATTCGTATCATCATCATCATCATCATCATCATCATCATCATCATCATCATCATCATCATTAGCATCATCATCATCATCCTCATCATTGTCGCCGCCATTAGTATCGTCCTCATCCCCATCACCATCTACATCAACATCAACATCGTCATCATCATCAACATCACCATCATTATTAACATCAACAATCATCAATAGCAGCGTCGTTTGCACCGAAACCATCATCGTTCGCATCCTCATCATCATCGTCACCATCATCATAACCATCATCATCATCAACATTATCATCATCATCATCATCATCACCATCATCATCCGCATCACCATCAAAATTATCATCCGCACCGTTGTTGTTCATCCTCCTCTTCCTCCTCATCATCCTCCGCATCATGATCATAATTAACATCATCACCATCATCATAACCATCATCATCATCATCAACATGGTCGTCGTCGTCATCGTCATCATGATCCTTGCCGTGATCATCCTCAGCATCATCATCAGCATCAACATTAACACCATCACCATCATCAGTATCAACAACAGCAACAGCATCAGCATCAGCAGCATCAGCATCAACATCAACATCATCACCACCATCACCATTGCCATCAGCATCATCAACATCATGATCATCATCCTCATGCTGATCATCATCATCATCATCAGCAGCAGCATCATCATAAGCATCATCTCCGTCATCATCATCGTCATCATCACCATCATCATCCGCATCATCATCATTATCATCATCATCACCACCATCATCACCACCACCATAATCGCAATCATCATCAGCATTAACATCTCCACCACAATTACAATCACCATCATCATCATGATCTTCATCATCATCATCATCATCATCATCATCATCATCATCATCATCATTAGCATCATCACTACCATCATCACCATCATCCGCATCATGATTAGTGCTATCTTCATCATCATCATCACTATCATCGTCATCACCATCACCATCACCACCATCATAATCAACATAACCATGATCGTCATAATCAGCATCTTCATCAGTATCTTCATCAGCAGCATCATCATCGTCACCACCATCATCATCATTATCAGCATCGACATCAGCATCGTCATCGTCATCGTTGTCGTCGCCGTCATCATAGCGAGACCCTATGCGTGTCATGCGGGCTCTTCGTGCTTGGCGGCGACTGGAACGACGAGGCCCCCACGCTCCACGAGGCGGCGGGATGGCGGCTTCAACCCGTCGATTGCGTCATGGGCTCGGGAGACTCCGACATCGAGAAGAGCTATCAAAACGATACGCCTACCTACTACTTCTCGCGCACCGTAGATGACGAGGCCTGGCCAAAGGCGGTGCCTACAGATCCTCGAGCCTGACAACCCCTACCCGCCGAAGGTGAGCACGTGGGCCAGCTTGGTACGCAGGGCTCACTTGAGGGACGCACACGCTCAGATCGCTCGTACACGCGGGTGGATGACCGCTTTCTCTCACGTGCTGCATGGGCGGTCGGGGCCATAGCCCCAGATTAGGCATGTCGCCCCCCCTCGTTTCGTGCTCCGATGTGGTCCACAGATTGCGGGCGTGGTGGAGCTCCTGGCAGTACGATGCGGTCTGCGAGACGCCGCCGAGTCCGAGTCGAGCGGCATCGTCTCGTGGACCGACTCCTGGATGGTCACAGCTAGCTGGCACTCAGGGAGGTAGGTAAGCCTTGTTCTTGTAGATGGAGAGTATTGAAATGCCCACGTCGTCCATGCCGTCCCGGACAATGACAATGGGCCCGTTGCGGGCGCTACAACTTGTCCAAGCGTAGGCATGTAGGCCGCGCCGCGCGCACACCGATGACCGCCTCGACGAGAACCTGTGGCAACGCAAGCGCGACGAGGACAGCATCGCGAGGACCGCCGCCGAGCTGCACCCGAGGGGCCCAGCCGTCATCGACGTGACCGATCCCACCGAGAGCGTCATCCCACACCGGCGGGGGACGGATGGGCGTGGAGGCGCAGGGGGGCCCTCGCCCGCCTCACCGCTCCCGAGGGCCAGGACGCGCAGGACACCCACGCGAGCAGCGCCAGCACTGCTGCAGCATGGCGACGCGAGGCGCCGCGAGGTGCCGCGAGGTCGGCTGCCAGGGAGGCGAACGCCTCGCCCACGACCGCCACGGAACCGCCGCTGATGAAGGGGCCCTGGGACACACAAATAAATACACACAAATAAAATATTCCCTATATTTTCCTATATTTTCTGGGTTTTCGTCTTCCCCGCCACTTCCCATAGTTTCCCATATTTTCTGGGGGAACGACGATTAATTGTGTCTGTGTTTTTTTTTCCCTCCTGAGCTGAGGCTGGGCCCGAGGCTGCGCCCGCGGATGCCGCAGCCGGCCAGCCACCCAGGCCAGGCCGCCGGGCGGCCCCGGCGTGGGCGCCGTGCCCTGCCCGCCGCGGGGAGCGGCCCCGCACGAGGCCGGCCGCGGCATGAGCCGGGCCGCCCGCGGCCGCGGTTCGCGAGGCCAGTGCGGCGGAGGCCGCCCGGCCCCCGCCCGTGGAGCCCGCCGCGCCCCGCCCGCCGAGGCGGGGCCGCCGGCTCCATGACCTCGCCATCGCTCGGACGTCCATTCCTCCTGTATTTTTCGATTTCGTGCGTGTTTTTTTTTCGCCAAATGATCAACGATGGCCCTCGATGGCCGTCGCCGAAGAAAAAATGCACACGTCCGAGCGATGCCAAGTGACCCGCACACGCTCTGCACTGCCCCAGGCACGAGAAGGTCGCCTTCTGCTGGCGCTGTGGGGCGAGGGCAGCTTCGTCCAGGCCAGCGGGGCTCGACGTCGAGTGCTCGCGCAGGGCCAGGAACAGCAGGATGGCCATGTTACTGGGGCGGCTTAGAGGTGGACAACAGCCGACCTCGAGCAGCCCGCGGCAGGAGGCGACCCGCTCGCGCCGCTGATGCTCTGACCGAGGCGCTCACTTGTGCGGGCGCCGCTGGGGCGACCAGAGCTCCGGCCGTTGGTCCAGACCGCAGCTCGCCCTCCTCTTCCTGCCTCGGCCCACGCCTGGCGTGGCGGCCTTGGAGCAGTGCATCGCTCGCCCCCTCGTGAGCCTTTGGGGGCCTTGTCCCTCCCCGTCCGTCTCCGCTGGGTGGCGTCGGGGGGCCTCTGCGAGCGGGCCGCGCCCCTCGCACTTCCTGGGGGCCCGCCTGCGGGCCCCGGGAAATCCTTGGCCCAGTTCATCTGGCCGCGGCGTCTCGTCGCACCTCTTCCCCTCCTCCTCCTCCTCCTCCCCTCCTCCTCCTCCTCCTCCTCCTCCTCCACTTCCTCCTCCTAGTCCTCCTCCTCACCCTCCTCATACATCCTCACCATCATCATCAGCACCACCATCATCAATATCATCATCACCTTCCACCACCATCACCATCATCACGACCATCATCATCATCATCATCATCATCATCATCATCATCAGCAGCAGCAGCAGCATCATCATCATCATGAGTATCATCATCAGCATCATCAGCATCATCAGCATCAACATCATCATCATCATCATCATCATCATCATCATCATCATCATCATCATCATCATCAATATCAACATCATCACCATCACCATCATCGCAATCAGCAGCAGCATCAGCATCACCAACACCAAAACCATTATCATGGCCATCATTATCATCATCTTCACCATCATCAGCATCATCATCACCACCATAATCGCCATCCTCCGCATCATCATCAGTGATTTCATCGTCATCCCCATGACCATCACCGTCACCATCATCGCCATTACCATCATCACCAGTGTCACAATCATACGCATCATCATAATTATCAGCATCATCATCGTCATCGTCATCATCATCACCATCATCATCACCAGCATTAGCAGCAGCAACAGCTGCAGCTGCAGCTGCAGCATCAGCCTAATCATCATCAGTATCGTCATCATCATCATGATCATCATCCGCATCATCATCATCATGATCATCGTCATCAGCATCACCAAGACCGTAATCAGCATCAGCATCAGCGAAACCACCACCATCACCATCACCATGACCATCACTATCAGCATCATCATCACCATCCTCATCGCCATCATCCGCATCATCATCATCGTCATCATCAGTGTTACCATCATCATCACCATCATGGTCATCACCATCATGGTCATCACCATCACAATCAAGATCACCATCATCGTCACTATCATAATCAGCATCATCATCATCATTACCATCATTGCCATCGTCATCGTCATCGGCATTATCATCACCACCATCATCATCGTCAGCATTAGCAGCAGCAGCTGCAGCTGCAGCTGCAACATCAGCGTCATCATCATCATCATCACCATCATCATCATAATTACTATCATGACTAATCATCATCATGACTAATCATCATCATCATCATCATCATCATCATCATCATGAGCAACAGCAGCATCATCATCATCACCACCATCCTCACAATCATCACCATCGCCAACATCATCAGCATCATCAGCAGCATCAGCATCAGCAACATCATCATCATCATCATCATCATCATCATCATCATCATCATCATCATCATCATCATCATTAGTATCGACATCGCCATCGCCATCGTCGCCAGCTCATCACCATCAACGGTTGATGCCGAGGACGACGATGATGACTTTGCTGCAACCCAAACCAACATTATCTTCTCCATCACAATCATCAACAACAAAATCCGCTGGATTGTCACTTCTCCCGCCTACCCTCTTCGATCAGCTTCCATCCACTGAATGTGACATTGAACGATAGGGTCCGTCGTGCGACCTCGGGCACCTACTGGGGCCACCTCCTGCTCGGTCGACGTTCCCAATGATGACCGCGGAAGACATCAGCATGCAGCTGTTCCAGTGAGCCGGGGATTGTGAGCCAGTCCCCGCTCGGGATCGCCTGTTCACAACTTGGATCTCCGAATGGGGGCTTGGGCTCCTCAACGCCCTGGTGGGCACTGGACCTTGTGCAGCAGTGGCGCTAACCGCGCGGGGGCAGAACGCGACGTTGCTGCCGGGGAACACGCATCGTGGTTCGGGACCGGCCAAGTGCACAGATGTCAGCATTCCATCAGAGGCGGCCTCAGGCCCGGCAACAGTGCACAACGGTCTCCACCGCACACACGAGGGGCCTTGCCGATGGCCAGGGGGCCTTTGCGTGGACTACACGCTGGGGGACCAGTTCCTCATCCAAATAGATGCACCGCTCTACGTGGAGGCAATGAGCCCAACGCCCGGCGTGCTGCGAATGCCGCGCTGGTGGCTGGAAGAAGAAAGATGGCGCGAGGGAGTTGCTGCAGCGGAGCCAGCCCTCCACGCCTTCGCAGTGCAGTTGCAGGAGCTGTGCGCAGTTGCAGTGGATTCGCTGCTGCGGCGCCACCTCGCGAAGCGGGCTGCGCAATGGATCTGCGATCTGCGACACCATTGCGTATATTACAGGCGTCATTCTTAGCATAGTCCTGGGTGGCTGGGTGGTTCCACGAGACGCAATTCTGAGGCAGCGGGCCCCCAGGGCCAGGCCGGGGGCTCAGGGGGCTTCCTTGCGCCCTCAAGTACGGCGAAGCCTTGAGGCAGGGATGGACCGCTCAGCGCGCCTGGCGGCCTGCTCGAGACTGCTAAAGCCGCGGCCATTTCGCCCCTTTCCGTGCCTGCGGAATGCGCAGGGCCCCCCTGTCGCCAGAGTCTTTCCTGCAGGCCTGGGGCGAGCAGCTCAAGGCACAGGCGGCGTGGTCAGAGCCGTGGGACAAAGCGTTCCACCAGCAGGTTCAGGCAGCAGTGCCAGGCCTGGTAGGCCGAGCCTGGAAGCGCAGGGGCCAGGGGCCGCACGACGGCGTCGTGGCGTCGTATGCCGTAACGAAGTCCATCTTGCTCCGGCGCGGTGGACAAGAACAGATGCCACCACCCCCGACATGCTGCCATTCCTCGTGCTGATGCTTCCGTCGCAACATCTCCAGGACGTGCGCCACAGGGCCTGAGGCCCTAGCGCTGCGGCCGCGCGGCTGGAGAGGCTCGTGCGCCGTTCCTCTCCACAAGTCGGGCACAGCGGACGAATGCGAAAGCTTCAGGCTCAGAATGGTAAACGGCAAAAAATGGCTTCTGCAAGAATGGTTGTAGCTCGGCCGCCTGAAAACTGACGTCCGCGCCTCAGTCACCCAAAGACAGAGTGGATACGTTCGCAACGTCGCGGACGCACAGCTGCTCCTCCACGAGATCTGTGCCCTGGTAATCGGGCAGGGTGCGGTTGGCTTGGGCTACCATTGGTGGCCTACAAAAACCCTTTCCGAAGACGTGGGCGGGAGCCAATTGAACTCGCTGTCGGGGTAAGTCGGCCTCTAGGACGGGGTCTACGCTCTGCTGGGGAGCATGCTGGAGCTCGATCTGGTGCACGTCAGCTTCAGTGGCGTGCTTGTGGGACCACTGCCCGAAGGCATCGCTGAAAGTGGCACGCCTGCGCCGCTGCTCTTCCCGTGCTTCATGGGGGAGCCGACGCGCTTCCTCTTCGCCCAGGGGCCCGCACGGTGTGGGCGTGGGGGTACCAGTGCCCGCGGAGTGGACGGGCAGGCAGCGGCTGGGCGCAAGCAACTCGCGCTCCCCCGCGGGTCCAGGAGGCGGAGGTCGCCCTGCGCCTGGGGCGCCCGCTCCCGTCGACGGCCCGCTTCGCAGCATATGCGGATCTGGAGACCTCCGCCCTGCAGGCCCTGGGCCCGCACTCCCCCCACAGCTCCTCGTGGCAGTGCTCCATGCCGATGGCCCTATTCGACTGGTCTCCAGTCGCGGGGCGGCGCAGACAATGCTCGAGACTTGGCCGAATGGGCTTTGAGGCACAGCACCAGCCCCCACACGCAGGCCTCGAAGCATGCGGTGTTGGTCTCGGGGGGGCCTGCCGCGGTGCAGGCGGCGGGGGTCCTCCCCCCGCTGGTCTTGCAGATGCAGGGGCGCCCCTCCGTGGATGCCCGCGCTCTCTCCCATCACACATGGCTGGGCCGCCCGTGGCGTGGGGAGCTTGACATGGCCTCTCTCCGTGCGCAACGCCTCAGCGCAACGTCCTCCCAAGTTGCTTCCCTTGCAGGCCTGGCCGCCAGACGCGATCTTCCGCTGGCTGCCGCGGTGGCACTTAGTAAGTTTCCGGTCAGGCTGCTTCGGGGCTGCTTCGGGGGATCCGCAAACTGAAAGACGCGAAACGCTCAGAAGAAGTCCAGAAGTGAGCCGGCGCCACGAGGATATACCGATCTGACACGAAGGCGCCGAAATTTTACCGAACTTGGGTCAATGATGTTCGGCCACTGCAATCCTCTCTAAATTGGCACTCAACGAAAGGAAACCATGCAAATGCCACTGGCACTCTTTGACGCCCAGGCCGAGGGAGGCCTCCGCTTCGGGAGGTGGCTCTGGGCAGTAGACAAGGCCAGCGGCGCAGCACACGATGCGACCCGCGAGCGCCCAGGCGCGGACAACACGTCGACGCAGGCGAATTGGGTGGGGCGCGACCTGGATCGGGCACTGCCACAGTGGAAGTAGCTGCACGGCGCGCGTACCTCTGGGCCACCCCGGATGCAGACCTGCACCGGGAGGTCTTCCTCTCATCGCACGCGGGCATGGGCCGAACGTAGGCCATGGCCTCCCGGGAGCTCCTCACAAAGTGGGACCTGCCTGCCAGACTGCCCCGCGTGGCCGATCTCCCACAATGGGAACGCTGGAAGCCTGCAGAGCAGACATCCGTGCCTGAGTCGACGCCCAGTGGCTAGCCGAGCGGGCGGCCGCCGCCACGCAGCACGTGCTCCCGCTGCCCTGCGCCGAGCTGCGGCCGGCGAGGCCCCGGGACGTCCGCGGCGCCCCAAGGCAGCAGCCTGGGGGGCGGGGTCGTCTGGCGGCGCCGCGTTCTCTAGCACGGCTGCGCGGGGGGGTCCCGTCGCTGGGCCGCGTGCAGGGCCGGAGGTCGTGGGCTCGGAGGTCGTGCGCCCTCTGCGGCGCCACGCAGCCCAGCCCGTCCTTCCGCGTCCCGGCCCGCCGCGGCTTCCAGAGCGGGCCGCGCTCTGGCAGGCCCGGGGCGCTCCGCCGGCAGCCTCGTCCCGGGAGGGCGCGGCGGCCCTGCTGGGCTGCGGCCTGGGCCAAGCGGGCTACCGAGAGGTGCTGCTGCTGGCCGCAGAGGCGGCGGAGTTCCGGACGGATCGCGTCTGGGCGCAGAGCGGCTAGGAAGCCCCCAGCCATCCATCCTCCCCGTCCATGCTCTCTCCCCTCCTCCTCCACCCCTCCTGCCCTCTCAGCCGCCTTGGGGCTGGGTTGGGCTGGGGTGGGCTGGGAAGCAAGAGCCAGGATGGAGTGGATGGAGGCCCGCAGCGTGGACGTCCGTGCTGCCAGAGCGCCGCCCGTCACCACCGTCGTCGTCGTCGTCGTCGTCGTCGTCGTCGTCGTCGTCGTCGTCGTCGTCGTCGTCGTCATCGTCGTCGTCGTCGTCGTCGTCGTCGTCGTCGTCTTCGTCGTCGTCGTCGTCGTTGTCGGCGTCGCGGGCCCTGTCGCCTGGCGCCCCTGCCCAAGCGGCTGGGCCCTCCTGCCCCCTCCCCCTCCTCTGGCATTCCATCTCCCCCCTGTCCTCCTCGTCACCACACGGGAGAAGGAAGAGGACGAGGAGCAGGAGTACGAATAGTTTTTTGGTTCCAGCTCTGGTAGCAGACCGATTTCAAACATGTAGATACTTGCAACTAGCGCTTCTGATGATCTTCGTCCGATTGGTGTGCCGAACAGCTCTGTAGCCTGGCTCCTCGCACAGGCTGGCACCTGCGTCGTGCTTCGCCCCGCCCCGAGAGCCAGGGCCCGGCGGGGCCCACGGGCGTCGAGCTCTGCGGGCCCCCGCCTGGACCCTCCCGCCCCTCGCGCCCCTGGCTGCGGTAGCCCAGGCGTGCCCTGGGAGGCTGTTGATGCGCCCCTGGTGCCCCTCGTTGCTCGCGGGTGCCCCTCGCTGCTCGGGGGTCCCGGGGCCCGTTGTCGGCCTGGGTCCGCGGGGTGCGCGGGCGTTCTCTGGGTTGGGGTTCCACGTTGCGTCCTGCAGGAACCAGCCAGAGCCGGCGTCTCCAGCAGCCGTCACGAGGGCCCACGCTGGGGTAATCGCTCTGAGGTCACTGCGGGAGTGGCCGTAGTGGAGGCCCTAGGGAGTCCTTCCTCCCCTCTCAGGCCTTCGAGCGATGGCAGGGGCTGGGCTGGGCCAGAGCATCTCTGGGTTGCCTACCACCCGGCAGCCCTGCTAAAAGAGGCCGTGCCTGCGGAATCACAGTCAGTCCGATAAGGATCCAACCAACCAACCAACCAACCAACCAACCTCCTCCTTCCCGCCTCATCCTCCTCCCTCCTCCTCGCCCTCCATCCGCGAGCACGCGCGCGCTGCAGTCCAATCCATCTCAGAGCCCTTCCACGGTGCCGCTCCCAAGCCCCCCCTCGGCTGGGACCGTCCCGCGCCCTAGTCGGGGGCCCTCACGAGCGGACGGCGGCGATCTCGAAACCAGCGGCGGCTGCGCTGCAGGAGCGGGTCTGGGTGCCCGGTGGGCCTGAGGGGCTTTGTCGCACATGGTGGCCCCCTCGAGTCGAGACAAACGTCACGACGGGAGATTTTTCAGTAGCTTCGGCCTCTGGGGGCCCTTGCCGGTCCTCTGGGCCGTCGAAAAAATCGATGCAGGAGGAGCACACGAATCGTGGGGGCAGTGGTCAGTTAAGCAACCACATGCGAAACATACCCCTGCAGGTCGGATCTTTGAAGCGCCGGCTGGGGTTCAGAATGCGAAGGCTGTCTGCAGCCAAGGTGAGCCCGAGCGGGGAGGTCCGATACCCCGGCGCCGACGGGTAGAATTCGCAGGTGGTCGCAGATTGCACGGTGATGCGGAGAGGGAATCACGGCCATGCCAAATGGTAGGGACACCGCCGCCCGCCTCATTGACGATCTCCTCCTCGAGGACTTGCCGAGCGTGTCGTCCACTGCCGACTCCCACGGTACGCCGTCGAGGCCGAGGGGCTGTGCGTGAGCTGAGGCTGCGAGTATCTGCCCTGCCCTCCGCGGCTCAGTTGATTCAGCCGGGGACGTGCTCGCCTCCCCCGTCGATGGAGAAATCGACCGAGGACTCGTCTAAGCCAGCAGGTCGGAGGTGGAGAAGCCGCTGCCAGCTCTGGTAGAGTGGTGGATGGAGATCGGAGTGAAGAAACGGATTGTTTCGTAGGTGTAGCTTGAGAGACTGAAGCAGTGCGCATAGCGGCCGTACTGGAAAATCTGGGCCGCTGTTGCTGGCGACCTGGAGGTTAAACAGCTCTCTTAGGAATACTTCGTGGGGTACAGGGACAAAGATTGCACTCGCGAGAATGGTCGAGCAATCCGTGAATCCGTCGGTGATCGCGAATGCCGCGATGACGATGACGAGCACCACGGAAGACACATAGGCCGACCATGTCTTCAGGGCCGTACGTGACGACTTGGTGCATCTTGATGAAGTCATACGCTGGTGGCGGGGCCCTGTCCGCACGCGGGCGCGAGCTCGATTGAGCCCAAGCCCCCACCCTTCTGGAGTGTTGGCTGATGCGCAAGCAAATGAAATCTCATCTTCTCCGTCAGATAGCACCGCACATGGTAGAAGCACGCTGGCACGATCTGGCAACTGGCAAACAAGCTGCGCACAACTTGAGCCGAACGGTAATGACATACATGATATGTCATGCGACTCCTTTGAAGCTTCAAGACCGAACCTTCATGGCCAAAAGGCCCCCCGAGGGCCCCAATAAGCGCAACCGGTCCCCCACGAGGCCATCCAACAGGCCATGGCCTGCTGGCGGGATGGGCCGCAGAACAATACATGTAAATCAGCTGTGTAGCGCATCTGGTCTCGATGAAGCGCGGCTTGAACCAAAATGACCCCATGGATCTCCTCTTCCTCCTCCACCTCCGCCACCTCTTCCTCCTCCTCCCCCCTCCTCCTGTCAACACCCCTTCCACTTCAGTCCGAACTCGAAGCCTGTGCGCTGCCGGCCAAGCCGCCCCTGGCCGCCACGCCAGGCAGGGCGCTCGTCTCGTATCCTGCGGAGGAGGGGGGCGGGGAGGAGTGAGACTCGGTGGAGGACAAGGGGAGGGGGAGGAGGGAGAGAAATGGAAGGAAAACGCCGGGTGCACCACCACCACCACCACCCTCTGAAGAATCCATGGGCGCTCCTGCGCCTCCCGAGTGATCTCCGAAGCCTTCGGGACGCCACCATGGCTCAAAGACTGCCTGGGAAGGCCACCAAGGCAGGCAAGATGACCCAGT
>CAUYUJ010003903.1:233858-241358 GCA_963575745.1 Prorocentrum cordatum
GGGAGGAAGAGAGGGCGGAGACATGAAGGAGGGCGAGGGGTAGAGGGCTAGAGGACTGGAGGGCCACGGAAAGGAGGAGGAACAATAAAAAGAGGAGGCGGAGGAGACGAGAGAGGAAGAGGATAGAGGAGGGAGGAGAGAGGAGGGCGAAATGGAGAGGGAAGGACGAAGGATGGACAAGAGCGCAAAGAAGATGGAGAAGAGAGGAGGGTTGGAGGAACAAGGAGAGAGGATGGAAGAGGGAGGAGAAAGGAGGAATGAGGCAGGAGGTAGGAGGAGAAGGCAGGAGGAAGCAGATAGGATGGTGATGGCTGGCTTACAAAGCACAGCCGATTTGAAATGTAGAGTTAACGCTATGTAGTGCAAATAGCTTCGATTGGAGATATCAGCAGCCAGAACGTATAGGTCATTCCAGTGGCCACTTACAGCTAGTCCACTGTCAGGCTGAGCTGTGCCGTCTATGTCGGTCGAAATTCGGCGTATTAGAAGCGTGTAATTACTGGCAGGTTCCCAAAGACATCACGCCGAGATGACTGAGCCCCAGCCTGAGTCTATTCAGCAGCGCCATGCGAAATCAAGGAGGGGGAGCAGCCGTGTCAGCAGTAGGACTACAACACCAAGCAGAGGAGCCCCACCCTCCCACCCGATCTGTTCGAAGGCGCGCAAGGTGAGCAGATGCGTGGTGGGGATTGAGGAGGAGGAGGGGAAGGGTAGAGTAATGAGAAGGAGGAGGGGGAGGATGATGATGATGATGATGATGATGAGGAGGAGGAGGAGGAGGAGGAGGAGGAGGAGGATGTGAAGGGGAGGGGGAGGTGCAGGAGAAACAGGAAGAGGTGGGGGAGTGAAAGGATGAGGAGGAGGATAAAGGACGAGGAATGAGTAACGAAGATGAGTAACACAAATATGGTTTGACAGATTCAAAGGTCCGCGCGGATTTCTTGAGTCTGGCGCCGACCCAAGAGATCCGCTCAGATATCCGAAACTGTGCGTATGCCTTTTCTGTTCGTCGAAGCTGAAGAGCAGAAAGAGGGCATCCAGATTCGCCAGCGCTGGAACTAAGGTCATGCAATCAGCCCGCGGCGTCCCGGACCGTGCTGGTCACGCCAGGTGCGGAAGCGATTTCTGGAAATTTCTGGCAGCCTAAATTCTGCCTGCAGCGGTGCACAAGGCCGCGGCGAGCGCCCGGCCCACTCAGGGCACCTTCCCATTCCTTACCCTCCTCATCCTCATCCTCCTTCGAACGTTCCTATTCCTCCTCCTCCTCCTCCTCCTCTTCCTCAACATCATCATCATAATCATCATCACCCCACCATCATCACCGTCATCGCCACCCTCACCACCATCATCATCATCATCGTCATCATCATCATCAGCATCATCATCAGCATCATCATCAGCATCATCATCAACATCATCGTCATCATCATAAGCATCAGCATCATCATCATCAGTATCAGCATCACCATCATCAACAGAATCGCCAGTATCATCAGCACCAACATCATCATCACCATCATCATTCTTATCATCCTCATCATCATCGTCGTCGTCACCGTCATCAACATCACAATCATCACCATCATAATCGTCATCATCACCATCACCATCATCATCACCATCATCATCATCAGCATCATCACCATCATCATTATTCTCATAATCATCAGCATCGTCCGTACCATCAGCATCAACACCAACAACATCATCATAATCATAGTCATCGTCGTTATCACCATCATCACTATCCTCCTCCTCCTCCACCTCCTCTTCCTCCTCATCATCATCGTCACCATCACCATCATCAGTAGCAGTAGCATGATCAGCATCATCATCACACAACTCATTTTCACGTTCGTCTTCCTCTTCCTCCTAAAGTTATGCCTCTTTAAGATTGTTCCTCCTCCATCTTCTCCTCCTCCTCCTCCTTATCGTCCTCCTCCTCTTCATCCTCCTCACTCGTACTTCTCCTCCTCTTTACTTCAACTTCTCCTCCTCCTTCGCCTCCTCATCCTCCTTCGCCTCTTCCTCCTCTTCCTTCTGCTCCTCCTCCTCTCCAACCCTTCTGCTCACCAAGCCTCCTGCTCCGCCACCCTCCTGCTCCTCCAGCCTGCTGTTCATCAGTCCTCCAGCTCCTCAGCTATCCTCCTCATGATCCTAATCATCATCCCCGTGCTGCTCATCAACCCTCCTGACCATGATCTTGCGCCTGACCCTCCTCCTGCTGCAGCCGCTCCGGTGTCTGCTGGACGACCACGCCCATAGCGAGTTCGCTGTCCCGATCGGCCTCGGCAGATGCCTACAGCCGGGCGGCGGCCCCAGCTGAAGGGGCCCCAGGACACACAAATAAATACACACAAATGAAAATACTCCCCATTTTTTCCCCATATTTTCTGGGTTTTTGTCTTCCCCCCCACTTCCCATATTTTCCCATATTTTCTTGGGAATCGACGGTTAATTGTGTCTGTGTGTTTTTTTCCCTCCTGACCAGCATCTTGTCTCACAGCGCTGCCCTCCGAGGATCCTTGACGAGCGGTCAGCCCAGAAGAGGCCCGACCCGAGCGCGGGGCGGCCCTCCCGCGCGAGGTCGCCGCAAACATGAAAGACGCGGGGCCCCAGATCCTGGCTGATGCTCTCAGGCCCTCTGCTGAACATCCTCCGCCCTCCTCTCGCCGCTGAGCACGTGGAAGATCTGCACTAGCGAATCTGCATGACTGGAGTGCCGAGCGGCCTCGGCACCGGAGCAGGATCCGGGGTGCCTGGAACCACCGTCGGAGCGACAACCGCCACCGGGTCGCACTCACAGGAAGCCTGTGGTCGTAGCTGGGGGCCGTGCGGCTGTGCCCACTGCCGCTCCGCCCAATCCCTCGCCCAAATCGCGCTCTCCTGCCGGCTGCCTTCGCACGCCGGATCTCATCGACAATACGATCGTGCACCGCAGGGTCGACATGGCTGCCTGGCTCTGTCTGCTCCGGGCACGCGGGCGGACCCTGTGGAGAAGTTGTCGCCTGGCACTCCTTGCAGCAGCCCTGACATGTGCCCAGAGCACTCTTCCTCGGATCCTGGACGCTGGGATGCTCTTTGGCGACGCGGCTAGACAGCGCAAGCTGGTGTGAGTCACAGCTCAAGCTTGTCCCGCCGACGGTCACGCTGCTCGTCTGCTTATGTACTCCTTGCCCTCTTGACACAAGCTCGGGGTCCTGCCCGCTTATCTCTAGACAAAAGCTCGGGGTCATCCCTCGCCCACTTGATCATCTCAATCAGACGCCTGCTACCCAGCCTTTCATGTGGGTCCGTACATGCGCCGGGCCACTGTGCATTATGTCGTAAGTTATACACCCCAACCATATCTTTTAGCCGTGCAGATCTCAGAGCGTCGTCGGAGTTTAGCATGTCCGCTTAGTGGGTTATCATGTGGATCGCGATCAGTCACCTGCAGGTTTTCCCATGACTTCGGCAGCGCCTGCGAGTAGGCTCGGAAGTTTTACCTCGACAAACATGTGCGCCGCCGTTTCGTTGATAGCAGGCCATGCGCTAGCGTTGCAGAGTAGGCTTCGGGGGTGATGGAGCTGGTTGTCAGGATCTGATGCTGCTTACTGAGACGCCGCCTGATTTGTACCACGGGCACGAGAGGCAATGGCGATGACACAACCACTGCCGTTCTCGTGGCGACCTCCACTCCAACGCTGCCGTCGACCGTCAAGCCAGTAACTACCAGCCTCTTGGAGCGCACGATCTGGACAGGGTCGCTCATCCCAGGAATCGTACGCTTTTCCCCATACCTGCTGCTGAACTGCCGATGAACACGAATCACATATTGGTATTGCTTTGTTTTGGCCAGCGCATTTAGGGTCCAATGCTGCTGCAGACTGGACGACGCCTGCGTGGACTCGCTAGCCTCGCTTTCCAGGGAGCCAGGGAGCTAAGATCCTCGACCTCGTTGGCATCGCTACGTCGTCGACGAACGGAACTGTCAGTTCAGCCTCGTCCTTGTCCCCGCGAATGGTAGTTCGGCTGGCTGGGCTGGGCGATGGAGGCCCTTCTGACGGAGACGGGGCCAAGCGGCCACTTGTGCAACCGAAGAACACGTCGAAGGAGCCGCCTGCCATCGGCGCTCTGGCCTGGTACCCTTGCGCGGTCGCATGACCGACTTGGAATCCTGATGCGATGTCCAGCGATCCTGGTTACCTTCAGCCGCAAGCGCTGCAAAGTGAGAGGGGCGCCATGCGTGTGCTCTAGCACTGACCTTGACCAAACTGGCATCGTGATGGAATCGAGCACCGCCTGGAGGTCGTCTGATTCCGCTGGCAGCTGGTGGACCATATAGCCGAACACACTCTGGAATTCCGCTTCCAAGTCGAATGACAAAGTGACGTGCATGCGACCCCGATGGCGGGAACGCACGACGGCCTCCTATGTCGTGGGCACCGCCATCTCGCGCCCCCTCTAGGGCTTCCCTCCAGTCTGGGCATCCTGCATCAGCAAGGCCAGCATCGATGTCAATGCCGATCAAAGAAACGTGTGGATCTGCCTGTTCCTCCTCCTCCTCGTCTTCCTCATCCTCATCGTCCTGCTCCTCCTGCTGCTGCTGCTCCTCCTCCTCCACCTCCACCTCCTCCTCCTCCTCCTCCTCCTCCTCCTCCTCCTCCTCCTCCTCCGCCTCGGACCACGAAACGTGTGAGTGGTGTGCCGAAGTGCGCGGGGCGGCGCCATGCGGTCGCGCCCACTCGGCTCGAGGACTCCATGCTGTGGCGCCTGCTACGGACGTAGGTGGAGATGCCTAAAGGAGTACGAAACGTGTGAGTCGGGTGCCGAAGTGAGCTCGGGACGCCATGCTGTTGCGCGCGTTCAGACCAATATTGACCTCCCTACAGGGGGGGGCACGAAATGTGTGAGGGGCGTGCCGAAATGAGTTCGGGGAAACCATACGGTCGCGCCCACTGAGGCGAAACGTGTGCGAGATGTGCAGAGATGGGTTAAACACTCCATGCGTTTACGCCCGCTGAGACCTTCTTCCCAGAGGAGGCACGAAACGTGCAGAGGGGCGCGCCGAAATGAGTTCGGGGACGCCATGCGGTCGCGCCCACTGGGACGGTATGTTGCTTCCCCTCCTCCGCAGCTATTGTGGCTCGTGTTGCTTGCTCGCCAGCGAGCTGCAGCCCTATTGCTGAAGCGAATCTTCGCGATGGCGCCTGGGGCCGCCGCAGCTGGTGCTGCTGTGGCTGTGGGAGGCGCCGCTGCACTCGGCGCCTGCTCTGGCTCCCGCAAGGCGCTGCGGGGCTGTGCTGATGCGCGAGCCGCCGCCGACAGCCTCGTGGCCGAGCCGAGGAAGCAGCCTGAGGCAGTCGAGCAGGAGCGCGGTCGTCTCGGAGGCAGGCACGCCGGGAGAAGCTCATGACACCGAGGGGGCACGTGTGGAAGTCGCGGCCGTGGAGAGCCACTCCGAAGGCGGTGCCGCGGAGGCCTGTCTGCATCCCGCCGTGGTCGACTCTGCGGATGGCGGCGGCCTCGTTCTGGGAGCTTGTCGTGGTCCTCTTGGTGGTCCTCTGGACGGCGCAGCTACTGCCGCAGACGGGGACCTCAAGGGGAGGTGCCAGAAACCAACAGTGCGCGTGTTCCTCCCGATGTCGATCCTTGTCCAGTCGCAAAACAAGCTGGAAGGTATCATTGCCGCGCGCTCCTGCATGATGCCGTTACCCCAGAAGGTGTTGTTACGGGCATGGTCTGGCTCAAACTCAGTGTGCTGTTGCTTTCGCTTCGGTGTGTCATTTGAAGTCCCTTGTTCTTAGGCTGGGGCAATCAGACTGGAGGGCATATGTACTGCGTGCAGCTTGATGTCGCGGCTCCTCTTGCATTGCTTGACCGAGATCCGGATGCGGCTCTCAGTTGCCGCGCATACACGCGGTGTTTCGCGTAACTGCTTGCACGTATGACTATTGCATGTGCTGGTGATTGGTCATACGAGTGATGCAAGGTTTGGGGACGGGTGCCCTTGCTTGGGCGACGACAGAGCAGGCTAGAGCCTTTGAGTGCGTCCGTTTGCTGCTGGATGGCGTCAGTCGGTGCGGCAGGGAACGAAACGAGCCATCGAAGAGGCGGACGCCCGCAGAAGCGCTTCCCGCCTTCCGCTCGCGCCCTTCCGAAAGTCCGCGCTGCGCAGCACTTCTGTTCCACGAAGCGCTCTTCGACCCTCGCGGAGGCAGCCCACTTCGAGCACAGCGCTGTCTGGAGGGGGAGGGTATGGCCCCTCCGGTGGAGTCCAGGCCGCCCGCGGCCCGTCGTCGGGAGGAGAGAAATCGTCTCAACGCAGTGCCCAATGCCCTGAAGAAGGATAGGGAAGCGGTTGGTTCTAGAGGCAGAAGCAGAAGCTGGCACTCGATAATATTCGGACAAATCGACCGGATGTGCCATTTTGTTGGGTGCGAGATTCACGGAGAAGCACGCGCGCCAGGTCATGCAGCAGGGAGAGCATTGGCAGCGAGAGTACGGGAAGGACCTCTGGGCCTGGTGCCGATCGTCATGTACCTACCCACACAGCCCCACCTGGCACATATGGTTCCACACTACAAAGCGACGGTACAGGTGATAGCACAGAGGTGCGAGCGCGTTGTGCAAGCATTGCCAAGCAAGTGCACACCGATCGTCTACGTCTACCTGAACGACGGAAAAGGAATCAACCGAGTAGCAGGCCCCCTCATAGGGGCCACCAGGCTGTAGGCCGAAGAGTGCTGCTCCCTGCACCAGTTGCAGTTTCAAGTCTCCAATGTTACAAGCTTGCTTCATGTTTCCGATTGTAAGCTCTTCAAATTCGCGCGAGGCGCCTGGCCTCGAGGAGCCGCCCAGTGGTCTTCGCGCTTTCGACGTGCGTTCCTTGGCGGAGTTCCGTTCCCACCTCCACTCGGAGCCGCTCCTCCCTGCGCGTCGTCCTTATGGTGAAGACCTCGAGGAGAGCCCTGGTCGATTTCGCCGTGGACTGGGTGCTCTTCTTGGTGGAACTGTATGTGGCCGGCCTCCTGACGCCACACGAGATGTCTGCCCTGCTGGCGCCTCAGATCATCTTCATGCTGCCGCTGATGACGTACGGGGGCAGATCCCTGATATGGCTGGAGATGCAGCCTCTCGTGTTCAAGATGCACCTCCTGCGGGGTGTGCAGATGGCCCTGCCCAGCCTGGTGGACCTGAAGCTGCACATCCGGATGCTGCTCTTCACTGTTCTGGCTACACGCAAGAATGGCCCTGGGTAAGAGTGACCTCTGGTGCGCGGCTTTCTGGGGTCCGCGGGGGGACCAAGCCTGGGCGCGCAAGCCGCTGCTCCGGCTTCGTTTGCAGCCATCTGGGGACCCGTCTGTGCCCGCACCAAAAAGTCACTCTGGCGAAAGGTCACTCTTACGTCTACTCGATCACTGTTCTGCAGATCGCGTTCCTCCAGTGAAGGGGCCCCAGGACACACAAATAAATTCACACAAATAAAAAGATTCCCCATATTCTCCCATACTTTCT
>CAUYUJ010003903.1:246358-286358 GCA_963575745.1 Prorocentrum cordatum
CCTCCGCAGGATGCGGCCCCCCCTGAGATTTCCTCTGTTGATGTGAAGGGGAACTGGGACACACAAATAAATACACACATATAAAAATATCCTCCATATTTTCCCATATGTTCTGGGTTTTTGTTTTCCCCCCCACTTCCCATATTTTCCCATATTTTCTGGGAATCGCCGATCAATTGTGTCTGTGTGATTTTTCCCCTCCTGATGATGGGCAATGCGGTGCAGCTGGAAGGAAAAACAATACATTTAAAGGTGTCGGGTCCGGGGTGGATCAGGCCCAGAGCCAAGAGGGGTCCAAGAATGGGGGCGCGGGGAGGTCTGCATTCAGCCGCCTGTGGGCGAGCATATACATGGGGCAGCAGCGGCAGAAATAAGGATTCAGCGAGCCCCTAGCCCCAGGACGTCCCCAGAGGCAACCTCGATAACTATGGGTTGCGCATCCTCGACTCCGCGACCCCCCCCCCCCCCCCAGGTCGCAAAGCAAGCGCTGCGCCGCGAGGCCGGGCAGCGAAGCATCACCGAGGCAACGGCCGACCAGTCGATCGCCGCAACGTCCGAGGCGCGGACCCCAAACCAGCGCCGCAATCTACAAGCCAGACTGGCATGGAGACGAGGAGGGGACGCGAGGGGCGATCGATGGAGAGAGGAGTAGGCGGTTGCCTGCGGGCGCGCACTGGGCGCCGAGCTTCCTGCCTCACGGGCGCCCTGCTGCGCCTGCCGCAGCGCCCTCGCCGCCGTCGCCCTCGGGGCCTCGCCCTCGAGGTCTCGCTGGAGAGTGACCGAGATGGCCTCCGAGCGCCGCCAGCTCGGCCAAGGCTGCCCGCCCAGCCAGCGCACCATCGACAGGTGCAACTCCGCCGCCTCCCAGAGAGCCGCAGCCTCCGACTGCGCCGCGGCCTGGGTCGTCGTCGCGGCCGCCCTGACGAGGCGCGCCTGCGCCCAAGCCGAGGCCGACATCAGGCGCGGGCCGCCGACGGACGGGAGCTCGCGCCACTCGCCGTCGCCCAGGAAGGCGCCTGGGAGCCGCAGCAGCTTAGGCAGCGGCGCCCTCTCCAGCCGCCGCAGCTCGGTCGGCGGCTCCAGCATCTGCGCCTTGTAGCCCAGGACGGAGACGCTGCGCTCGCCGCAGAGCAGGGCCAACGAGTGCACGTCGGCCTTCGAGCGAAACACCTCGCCCACCCTCTCGCGGAGCTCGGCGAGGGGCGCCCGCCGCTGGGAGGCCGGGTCGGCACCAGGGCCGAGCAGCACTCCGAGGTACTCCAAGACGTCACTGACGTGGAAGTCCCTCCAGTCGCTGCAGACCTCCGACAGGCGGAGCGAAGTTCCGGCGCTGAGGTCATCCGAGAGCGGTGCGCCCAGGGGCACGGCATGACACTTGGCCGGATTGAGCTGCAGGCTGGCCAGAAGGCGCGCCATCTCGAAGACGCGGGCCATGGAGTTCAGCGCCTTCGCACCTCTGACCGCAGCGCCCAGGTCGTCGGCGCGCCATCGCGCGCGGCCGTGCCCTTTCAGGTCAACGTGGAGCTCCACGTCGCGGCCGAACGCGCGCGCGCGGCCAGCGCGCGCAACGAGCCGCTGGCGGGATCGCCCTGCAGGATGCCCGGGCGGACCGCGCGCAGCAGCTGGTGAGACCGAGAGGCGGCGAAGCTCTGGGCGCCGACGCATGCGACGCGCAGCGCGGCCTGGAAGCCGATCGGCGCCAGTCGCGCTCGACGCCGGGGAAGGCCTGGCCGAAGTCGAACGCCAGGGGAATCGGGAAGGAGCCCAGGTCCCCGTCGCTGGCGCGCACCGCCAGGATGCGCGAGTAGGTGTCCAGCTCCGCGATGTTGTTGCAGAAGTTGCGGCCACGCAGGAAGCCGCGCTGCGCGGCCACGCAGCGCTTGTCGACCGCTGGCTTCATGTGACGATTGGTGGCCCACATGACCGCCTTCTTCGAGTTGTTATCCAGCGCCGGCGGTAGCGTCTCGCCTGGGCGGCGAACCACCTCGATCGGGCCCTCCAGCCCGGCGCCTTTGGCAGGGGAGACCGCCGCCGAGAAATTCCAGGACGCGCGCGTCGGGAGGCCAGCGATCTGCGGTGCATGGCCATCGTCAAGGCGTCGATGCCGAGCGGCGAGGCCAGCCAGGCCTTGGGGCCGAGACCGCAAGGACCAGGCACGGCCCGACGGCAGCGCGGAGCGCCAGGGCGACAGCATGCGTCGGCGGCGGCAGGAGGGCCCAGTCGACGCCCTCGATGCCGTACCTGTCGAAGCATTCCATCTGGAGCCGGCACTTGCGGAGCTCCCTCCGCGGCACCTCAGGTGCGACGTCAACCAGTGCACCGTTCGCAAATGCCTTCGCGCGCAGCGGAGGGCCAGATGGAACATGGTCGGCCGAAGAGGGCGGCCGAGCGAGAAGGCGCAGTCGGCGGGCCGCATGCTCCATCCTCGACTTAGGGTCGTCGCCAAAGACCCCGCGCCAGTAGTCGCCCAGCGCCCCCATCCCCTCCAGCTCCGCCCTGGCCATGCCGTCGGGCAGCTCGACGGCGCCGAGGAAGCGCCGAGCCGATGAGGGGGCCTGCAGCGCCGCGCGACGCCAACGGGCAAGTTGCTGGCGCATGAGGGTGGCCTTGGCGTGCACGCGGGGCCCCGCGTCGATCTGCCCCGGCCGACGGCGATGGTAGGCCTGCATCTTGCGGTGCTGCGCGAGCCGATAGCGACGGGCGAACTCCGCAGGGTCGCGGACGCGCGCGCGGCGGCCCGCCGCCTGGCCCCCGAGCTCGAGGACCTGCGCCGCCCAGGGGCGGCGATGGAGGAGGCGCTCCGCCGCCGCGAAGTTTCGGCGCCGGGCAGCCCGCCCGAGCTGGCGCCAGATCATCGCGCTGGGGGCCTCGCCGCCAGCGCCACCCCTAACAGTGGGGCCCCGCGCCGCCGCGGCCGCGCGCCGCAGCAGCTCGGCGTGGGCACGGGCGCCGTCAGGGGGCGACAGCTCCTGCAACTGGACCTGCTCCTCGCACGTCCCCGCCGGCATCGCGGCGCACGGGTGGTCGAGGATGAACTCGGGGATCGGCGCAATGACCCCCGCGGCCGGGCTCCGACGACGCGGACGAAGAGACCGGGCAACCGGCGGCAAGGCGCGGTCGGAGATGTCCTGGGCGTGGAGATCGCGAGGCTCGCCGCGCACTTACGCGCGCTGTCGCGTCCGGGCAAGCAGCCGCCGTGGCGCGTCGACCTAGATCTCGTCAGTGGTGGTGCCACCACGTGGTGGCCAGCTGGCGGCCCTGATGCCAGTGGGTGGGCTTCCCTGGCACCATCTCGGTAGCGGCGCCCAGGCATAGTTGCCAGAGACGCCCTCGAGGGTGAAAAGCAGCGCGAGGACCGCCGCCGGGGACGAAAGGATCCTCGACCTCGGCATTCTCCCCGAACTTGAAGTCCCCCGAAATGATCGCGCCGTGCTTCGGCGGGCCACGCTCCGCGCAATGCAGGCCCCCGCGAATGGCGGCAGCTACCCGACGCACCTGCTCACGAGAAAGGTCACGGTCGCGCACGTTCCAGTGGGTGAGAGGATAGCAAGTGTCAGCCCCAGACTCCACAACAGCCCTCTCTCGCAACACTGTGGCACAGACATAGGCACGGTGACGCATGACAACACCAGGACGAGCTCGAAATGGGAACGCCGTGGCCACCCCACCGCGCGCTTCGTTCCCCGAGTTGTCGAAGCTGGTGAAAATCTGATAGTCCAGCCCCGCGCGATCAATCAGCGCGCGCGGGCGCGCGGCCGACCCGTGGACTTCCTGCGTGCCAAGGATTGCCCCTGCACGGAGCTTAGGGAGAATGCAGTCGATCTTCTTCTAGGCCGTGCGCGGCTGGCGGTGGCAGAAGGCGCGCGCGTTCCAGGTCGCGAAGCGCAGCTCTGCCTCCTTCTGCGACTCCCCGACGAGCCGCGCGAACTGGCTAAAGGCACCAGCCCCCCCTCTGCGGCGCAAGCACCGCCGAAACCGCGGGCCCGAGGTCCGCGCGGGCGAGCCCGAGCTCCTGGAGGGCGGCTGGCGACCAGTGGACCTGAGGGGTGGCCGAGGGGCCGGCGATAGAGACCCGCAGGAAGAACCGCCAGGACAGCATGAGGGAGCGCGCAGCCTTGCCCACGAAGATATGACGGCGCTGCCCCACTACCCGCCCGAGCGCGAGAGCGAGGCGCTTGAGCAGCAGCTCGTGGGCCACCTGCTCGCGGTTCTGGCCCGCCGGCCACGAGGCGCCCGCCTCGTGGCCGGCAGGAAGGGTGCCGCGAGGCGACTCCACTCGCCAGGGCCGAGGCGCATGCAACCCGGGACCTTGCGGGGGCGGCGGGCAGCCAGCTCGGGGGCGCCCTTGAAGCGCAGGATGCAGCGCTTGCCGAGGGGCTCCGCGTCGACCTGGCAGCTGTCTGCGCCCAGGCTAGCGTCCGCCAGCAGCGGCGCCGCCGCCGCCAGGAAGGTGTCCTTCGGCAGGCCCTCCTTGCAGCGCAAGACCACCGCCGCCGAGTCGGGCTCCCTGTTCCAGTCGATACCAGCAGGAGCGGGCTGCGGCTCCGTGCTCGCTGCGGCTGAACTTCGCCACGTCTGCGCGCAGCTGCTGCTCCGCGAGGGCCGTGCGCTGGTCCGCGGAGGCAACCAACTGCTCGACGGCGCCGACGCGCGCCCCCATCACCGTGGAGATCTGGGCCAAGCCCGCGGAAAGGGAGGCGCCCAAGTTGCTGATGATAGCCGCCTGCAGCTGCTGGAGGAGTTGCTGTTGCGTCTGAGGAGGGTCGCCAGCGCCAGGCTGCAGCCGAGGGCCAGGGGTAACTGCAGGGGGGCGCGGGGCCGCTCCCACCGCCGCGGCGGGCGCGGGCGGGCGCCCCCGTGCATGCGCCAGAGGTACTATTGCCAGGGGTCGGGGCCTCGAGCATCCGCTCCTCTGCTGGCAGCCGCGGGGCCTCCCTGCGGGGTGCCATCGGGGGCGGCCTGCGGCGTCTGCTGGGACAGGGAGTCGGGGAACGTCGCTGCCTCGTCGAAGTCGTGGGCCAGCTGCTCGAGCTGCTCACGGGTGAAGCCGCCCGCGGAGACGGCGGGGTCCGCCCCGCGGTGCGAAGCCGACGACGCCGCCGCAGGCGGACCATCCCTCCCCGCCACGCGGCCACGATCGCTAGCCCGAGCACGGCGAGCGCGGGCAGCAGCAGGAGGGGCACCAGCTTCATCACGAGGCTGATGGCGAGCACGGGCTGCACGACGAGCTCCGCGCCCCCCCCCCCCCACTGCGCGATGCCGAGCTCTGCTGGATCAGAGGTGGAGCCAGCACGATCTGTGTCAGCATCCGCCTCAGGGTCGGCGATATGATGGACAGCAGGGTGCGGGCGGGCGCATCCAACAGGACCCATGGGGATGCGAGGCGAGGGATCGTGTCCAAGGAAGCAGACTCTGGGCCCCAGCAGCGCGCAGCTCGACTGGGTTTGTCTGAGACGGGAGCCAGCCTCGGACTAGAGGTACTCGCTTCTCGCCAGAGGGACAAAGACATCTTGAACCAAACTGGTTACGGAGGGGGGCAGGAGGAGGAGGAGGAGGAGGTCGCGACCGCAGTGCGCTAGTCAAATCGAGAACCCAACGCAGGAGGGTTGGGGAACAAATTCATGCGGCGACATCTGCTGATCTGAACCTCGCCTCCTCGGGTCTTCAACCCTCAAAAGTCGATTCAAAGACTACGCTCTCCTCCACATCGCAATCGCACATCTGCTGATCTCAACTCAACATCGCCTTCTGAAGCTCTCGACCTCCACGATCCTGTACACATGACAAGCTTTCTGCACGCGCCCGATCTAAGCTTTACACGATTGAAATATGTGCCGTTCACGATCCTTTGTAACAAAACATTACGCGATGCACATCTGCTGATCTCAACGCCGTCTTCTCAAGCCTTCAACCTTGACGATCCTATGCAAATCATAAGTTTGTTTCTGCACACCCCGTGTAAACCTTTCACGATGGAAATCTGTGCCGTTCACGATCCTCTGGCCTAACACACAGACGATCCCCCAACAAAACTCTTCTCCTGCGCAAAGTGGGGGGAGTGGAGGGGATCCCCACCGCGCCGTTTGAAAGGGAGGGCGTCCGAAAATGACCCCCAGGGAGGGGGGATGGGGGATGGGGGTTACGCGAGCACCCCCCCATCTTCTATCAGAGGGGCATCCACTAGCGCTCTTTCATACATTGTGCCATCCATTGTGCCATCTGCAACGCGCCTACCGTCGATGCCCAGGTGAAGCTGTGCTAGGTGCTACTTCAGATTGATGATGCACGTTAACTCTGGGTACTCGTCATCCCGTTGAGCATCTATCCAGTAGTGTCGTGCTGACCGCGCCTCGGCCAATCATGTGTCCAGCTCGCGGTTGAAGGCATGGAGAACCTCGTCAGGGCATGGGGCGATGTGTAATGTGGTGCGGCATGGTCTCCATGTTCGAAAGGGAGGCGTGCCATCGCCCGTGCTGGGGGGGGGTCTGCATTTAAGGTGGCAGAATTGAAGGGGCCCTGGGACACACAATTAAATACACACAAATAAAAAGATTCCCCATATTTTCCTATATTTTCCTGGGAATCGACGATTAATTGTGTCTGTGTGTTTCTTTCCCTCCTGAATCACCCGTGCTGGGGGGGGTCTGCAACAGAGGTGGCAGAATGCATTGAGATGGCTGGCCAGCGGCAGGCAGGCGGCAGGCGGCCGGGATGCTCCCGGGATACCCCGGCGGCCCCGCCGGGAGAATCCCGACTACACCCTAGCGGCCTCGCTTGGGTACTCCGGATTACCCTGCCCCGCCAGGGTACCAGATTACCCAGGCGGCCCCGCCGGGGCAGGTATATACCCCGACCTTCCAAGTCGACCAAGAAACAGGAGCGGCGCCTTTAAATTCACGCCGAGTTAGAAAATTAGGGTGGATTTCTTGGGATATTGGTCGCATGCGACCATTATCATTAAAAATGTAACCAAAAAACAGACGCCCCCCCCAAAAAATTCAAGCATTCGGCGATGATTTTGGTTTTTGTCTCCCTGACGCCTTTTTCTTTGGGGTCCAAATGGGCGGCTGCTTTTGCAGATGCGCGCTCGGGTGCCTGTGCTCTGTCGTTCTTGCGCTTGCGTTATCATGCGAGCGTGCCTCATACACGCATCAACCTACGCGCAGTGGCGAGGTTATGGATGTCTTGTAGGGCCCGAGGACGGGACGAGGAGGATTGGGAGGAGGCGGATGAGGAAGATGAGAAAAGGGGGAGGGGTAGGAGGAGGAGGAGGAGGAGGAGGAGAATAAGGACAAGGAGGAAGCGAAGCGGGATCTGGATGAGGAGAAAGAAGAGGAGGTGGAAAAGAAGAAGAGGAGAACGAGAAAGATGATGATGAGGAGGAGCAGGAGGAGGAAGACAAAGAGGAGGAGGGGAAGGAAAATGAGGAAGAGGAGGAGAAGGAGGAAGAGGAGGAGGAGGAGAAGGAGAGGAGGAGGA
This sequence comes from Prorocentrum cordatum, assembly GCA_963575745.1. Taxonomy (NCBI): domain Eukaryota; class Dinophyceae; order Prorocentrales; family Prorocentraceae; genus Prorocentrum; species Prorocentrum cordatum. The sequence goes on from CAUYUJ010003903.1 coordinate 253,838, forward strand.
GAAGGAGAGGAGGAAGAGGAGGAGGAGGGGAAAGGAGGGGACGAGGAGGAAAAGGAGGACTAGGAGGAGGCAGAGGAGAACGACAACGACGAAAGCGAAGACGAGACCGTGGCAAGAAACCAGCGCAGCAACAAAAGGAGAAAGAACAGATGGAAGCGCACGCATTGGCAGGCACCCCGTAGGGGTCGGCGGACTGAACGTGGTTATGGCGTCTGTCTTGGAAGCAGTTTCACGGATGCAGGGCGGTTCCTCCTGTCTGCAAGCTATTGCCTGTTGATTGGCCCGTTCGCTCTGAGGCTACCTCCCCTTGGTCTTCGTCAATATTGATCGGGGGAACAAACAAAACAAACAAACAAACAATGTTTCCTGGGCGAGGTCAGCAGCCTCGACATGAGAACAAACAAACAGACAGACAAAAAAACGTTTCCTGGGCGAGGTCAGCAGCCTCGACATGAGAACAAACAAACAGACAGACAAAAAAACGTTTCCTGGGCGAAAAACAAAACAACAAACAAACAAACAAACAAAAGAACATGAGAATGGCCGCAGCCTGGCATGACGGTCTGTCCTGTTGGCGCTTCGCGCGCTTGCAGGCAGGCTGCGAACACGTCCGTAGCCATTTTGGCTCAAGCTTTTAGGAAGAGAGGCCTCTCGCCCGCACTGACCAACAATGACAGACGGGGCCCGTCGGCAGTCAACCGAAATACCCATCGAGAAGATCGTGGAATCTCTCGAGATGATACCCTCAAGTGCGATGCAGCCGAAGAATTTCATGCCGTATGCTCATTCCCTAGATTTCAAGAGGGCGCCATCGTGGGAGAAGGCGTCCAAGTTCGCTGACTCGATCAACCATCTCCTCGAGTACAGCAACGGCCTGAACATCCACCAGCTCAACATGATGGCTGGCATCAAGAGTTGGGCAGCCTCGTCGGGCGTTGAGTTGAGTTCCGAGGTTGCGGAAAAGGCATCCTACACGTACAGAGGCATCATCTCCCAGATCGCGAACCACAAGTCGAATCCTGATCGGACGCTCCCGAAGATGTGGGCTCACAAGTTCCAGACGATTTGGGACAAGCTCATCGTCAACATTCGCAAGCCGAAGCTCGGCACGGATCGCAAGGACGATGCCAACGACGACGACGACGACGACGTCCAGATGGTATCACCGCGTCGGGTCATTGCGCCCGTGGTCGACTTGATGGGGTCAGACGCGGAGTCCGAGACGAACGATGCGAAGCTCGACGTCGGAAGAGACAATCCTGAGCTGCGCCGCCTTCTCCAATGCCTCCCACTGAGACGGCTGAAAAAGAAGACCAACATGGCCGATACTGATCTCTACCGTGACGTTTACATGACGACGACCAGCACGGCCACCATCACGGTCACAGAGGACCCCATCACGCAGCACACGCCGCATATGTCGGGAGTACACGCTGAGGGCGACCTCAAGCTGAGCGAGATGGAGGCTCTCGCTGACACCGACGCGCAGGGCATGTCAGCCAAGGAGTGGAGTAAGCTCAACAAGGCCTTCAAAGCTGGCGAATCGACTTTGGCTGGCACGAAGGTCGTGCAGGTGCAGGTGGAGGGCAAGACCCTGGGGACAGCCAAAGCCAGCAAGGGCAAGGCCAAGGCCAGCAAGGCCAAGGCCAGCAAGGCCAAGGCCAGCAAGGCCAAGGCCGGCAAGGCCGACGGGAGCTCCGTGAAGACGGAGTGGGAGAAGTACCTCAACAAGATGCACAGCAGGGCTTGGGCTGCTGAGAAGCGTCGCCTAGCGTTGCTGGGCTACGACAAGAACAGCGAGTACGCCAAGACGATGGCGTCGAGGGCGGGCCAGGCGAAGACCGCTGAGCTGCGGGCAGAGAGGGCTGCTGGTGCACACAGCGAGCTCCAGGATGTGTAGACACCCGTTCACCTCTGACAGAGGTGTGCGTCTGGCGCGGGCGCGGGGTGCGCTCTGCAAAAAAAAAAAAAAAACATCATCAGCATCGTCACCTTCACCATCAGCATGGACATTGGGGGTGAAACATCGCAAAGAGTACGAAAGTGTGTGAAGAGCAGTAGATAGCGTGAAGAGGGGAGAGGGTGGGAGTGGTGGGGCTCGGTGAGGCAGACGGGAGGCCAAAAGGAGAAGATGCGGTGATCATCATCAGCAACACCATCGTCATCATCATCATCATCATCATCAGCAGCATCATCATCATCATCATCACCACTACCATCACCATCATCATCAGCATCATCATCATCATCATCACCACCACCACCACCATCATCATCATCATCATCATCATCGTCATCATCATCATCATCATCAGTCATCATCATCATCATCATCATCATCATCATCAGCATCATCATCATCACCACCACCACCATCATCATCATCATCATCATCGTCACCGTCATCATCATCATCATCATCATCATCATCATCATCAGTATCATCAGTATCGTCATCATCAGCAGCAGCAGCATCATCATCGCGTCCAGCCGTGGCCCCGAAGTTCCTGACTTCTCTTCCACTTCCTCCGCTGGGCCCCCGAGCTCCAGGCAAGTTGCACTTCAGTCCTTGGCGGGGTGTCAGTCTGTCTTGGGCGTCTGCAGGTCTTGGCGGAGCCGAGTCTCTTCAGAACTTTTGGTGTATTGGGGAGTCGAACGGCCTCGGAAGAGTCTCGAGGCCACCATTATACTGTTGCTGCCACCTCTCCACCCATCTACTTGAGCCCATGCGGCTCCTCCAGCTTGCGATCGTCTCAATCGTGCCTGGGGTGTGGGCAGTTAACCTCAGGGATGTTGTTCGGGATCTTGCAAGGGCACTCTCAAAAGCCCCCTGGAAACAAACTTGGGGGCCTCATAAGCCCATCCTCTTCTCCACTCACCCACCCGCAGCCGTGTTTGCAGAGGCCCTTGCGAGTTCACGACCTGTGCATCGGAACATACATCTTACCTGAGATGGCCAGCCAATCTGTGGAGATCGATTCGCAGGAGGATGGAGACACCTGCGATTTCAGTCTGCTGGTTCAGCACAAGGACACGCTCGAAGACATGCAGACGGTCGCGGCTGTATGGACTATGTGGTTCAACACGAACGGGAAGCCGAAATACGCCGTGCCTTTGATGGAGGACATCGAACGCCTCACCATCGAGATTGCCGAGCTCCTGTCCATGATTGATCCCGTGCTGGGAGGCGATAGTCAGCCCGAGTGGGGCTGCGAACCAGCAGGAGTCATCACTCGGGCGCGTGCTGCGCTCGAGAAGTACGAGGAGCTCAAGCCGCATGCCAAGAACCTCTGTGAGCCGAGCAAGCCTCCACCGAAGCGCTCTGCTAGCGACCCCGAGCCACCGCCGCCATCCAAGGCCAAGAAGAACGAGGACCAGAAGGGCCCAGCGGACGGGGAGGCCACAGAGAATCCAGAGGAGAAATGATTCACGGGTGCATATCCTGATCTCTCGAGTGCAGCTTGTCAGTTCCAGTCCTCGGCAGCTGCGCGTTTTGCACAGTCAACTTGGCTGCTCGGTTTGCTCTGTGTGTCCAGCGGCAGAGGCTGCAACGCGTCCTTTCTGCCAACTGCTAGAGGCAGAACACATCGTCATCAGCATCGGCATGTCATTCATTCTCATGGAAGGAGGAGGGAGGGAGGGAGGGCGGGCCTGCCTGATTCGCCGCCCGCCCAGGCCCCAAGGACCCCAAGGACTCCTCGTGGGCTCTGGGTTCCCAACGAGTGAAAACCGACCACTTTGGGCTGAAAATGGTCGGTTTTAGGGGTCGACCACCGTACCCAACCTTATGAAGGAGCTCCTGTCTCAAGGCGCTCGCCTTCGGGGAAAAAAAACACAACAAAATAAAATAACACCGCAACTGCCGTCGTTACGGTCGCCATCGGCACCGATGTTAGCATGTGTCAGGCCTTTTGGTGTCTCTTGGGGCTCTCTGGGTCTATGCGGGATGGCCTCTTGGGGCCGGCTTTTTTGAGCCTCCTGAGGGCCTCTTCAGGGCCTCTTTGAGCCTTCTGGGGGTTTCATGGGATCTCTTGGAATAATCTTGAGCCGTTGCTGACTCTCTCCACCCTTCCACTCGTCCTCAGTGTGTCTCTCTCTCCGTCTCTCCCCAATCCACCTCCCAACCCTTTGGCCTCTTCACCTCCCCCACGCCTTCGCCCATTGCCCCCGCGGAACGTGAGAGACAGAATCCGACAGAATCTGTCAAATTCTGTAAAATTCTGTCACCCAGGGACACTACAAAAAAACAGAAAAAAACAGAAAACGACAGAAAAATACAGATTCTGTCAGGGCCCAAAATTAACGAATGTATCAGGCGAAACCCCAAAAACAGATTCTGCCTAATTCTGTCAAATTCTGTCATTTTCTGCCACTACAGGACCCCGGGAAAAAACAGAAAAAGACAGAAAATGACAGAATCTGCCAGATTCTGTCTCGAGGTGTTTGGCGCTCCAATTCCCCGCAAGCGTGCTGGCTCGAGCTGTCACGGAGTACCCCAGGCGATTGAGCTAACTCTGCAAGGCAGACGCCATGGCACCGAAAAAAAAGGCTAGCCTTCCCACGTTCGAGGTCTCCAAGAGCGACCTAACCAAGGCACAAGAGGTTCTCGCAAATGAGGAGGAGATGAAGCGCCAACGATCCAACCTGTCCTACTGGCTCCGAGGGCAAGGTGCCAAGGCCGCCTACGACAATCTGAACAATGCTAAGAAGAACGAGTTCCTGGTTAATTGGTTCGCTGACAAGGTGAAGAAGCTCGAGGGAGAGAACAAGCTCAGCTCGATACGCTCGCTCCGAGTTCAAAGCCAGGTTGCCCAAGATCACGAGTGGATGTCGAAGGAGACAATCTACCAGCGGCTCGGCCCGAACAAGGGCCAGGCCCAGATCGACAGCGGCACATTGGAGACTCGAGCTGACCAGGCCACGGGCAAGCACGGAGAGTTCCTCACCGAATACAAGATCTATTTCGGGAGGGGGAGCGAGAGCGAGACCAAGACGAACGACAAGAACCTGTCCAACGAGCAGAAGATCACCGACGAGGCGAGGGCGAAGGAGATCCTCGACCACGTCGAGAGCACCGCGGAGAATATCGCAGGGGTACCGTCGGCGACTTCGAGCGGCTCCACAGATCTGGCACCTGTCGAAGTCAAGGTCGAGGTGAAGTCGGAGTTCGGCAAGTTCCAGAAGACGGCGGAGGCTATCAAGAAGGATCCGAGGAAGGTCTTGCGTTCGACCAATGAGATGCTGACGGAGCTCAAGAAGATTCTCACGACCACCAAGGATAACAAGTACGCAGTTGCAGTGCACGAGGACGCGCAGAAACTCATTCCCAGAACGGCGGCTATCTACAAAGTAATGGAGGATCTCGTGGTCAATGACACTGCCGATGACGTTCGTGCAATGGCTGTGGCACAGAAGCTGGATCCCATCTTCTCGGACTTCAACACCGTCAACGAATGGTACTCGAAGATCAACCCGAAGTCGAACAAGAAGGCCAAGACGAGCTAGCTGCGCAGAGGAGTGCCGCTTCAGAATGAGGCCAGGCCGCCCAGAGAAGCTAGCCGCCCAGAGAAGCTGCGCTGACGATGCGCTAGAGGTCCAGGCCAAGCACTCCTGGACTCAACGTGTTGTGGGGCGCCAGGCGCTTCGCCAGTAGGGAAAACATCGGTGCGACGGGCTACTCTTCGGATTCTCGGGGCTACTGGGGCTCTGGACACTCTTAGGACTCGTGGGACTCTTGGGACCCTGAAGGCTCTTGAGACTCTTGGGATGCTCGATTCGTGGGGCTGTTAAGGCTCTTGAGACTCTTGGGATGCTTGACTCTTGGGACGCTTGGGACTCTTGGGGTTCTTGGGGATCTTGGTACGTTGTGGACGGCTACTCTTTGGATCCGTGGTCCAGTGACCAACGCTAAGGCGAGAGCAACGATTCAGATCAACATCATCATCATCATCATCATCATCATCATCATCATCATCACCATCAGCAGCAGCATCAGCATCAGCATCATCAGCATCAACATCATCATCATCATCACCATTATCGTCATCATCATCATCATCACCATCATCATCACCATCATCATCATCATCAGCAGCAGCATCATCATCAACACCGTCATCCCCCCTGCAAGTCCCTCCCGTGCCAATCCATCACCTTTCCTTCCAGTGCCGTTTTGGCCGAAGCACGTTCGCAGTAATGAAGTTGCCAAGTGTGTTCTTTGTGGTATGCATCTGTCTCGTTTCTCCAACTAGTGGCATGTCCATGCGCAGAGGAGGTATTAGGCGACGCCTTGATGAGGCGATCAATGCTGATTCTAAGCAATCGTCCGCTTCGGGGAATCGAGCTGGAGGTGTGAAAAAACGAGTTCTTTCGGCCCACGGTGGCACTGCCACAGAAGAGTGCAATTTTACACCGTTTAGCTCTGCCATCAAGCGAGACTGGGGACGGGGCAAGCTCCAGGCAAACGTTGCACAAGAATACTGCGTCAAGGCTGCCGCACAAGGCGCAGAACAGCTGGGAAAGCTCGCTCACACATCAGACGTTCGGAATGCAGCTCGTGACATGTCACGGGCAATTGGCTGGCCAAAACAATACCCGCTTATGGAATGGATCGGCATCCCTACTACTCGGGGTGAGTGCACTCCGCATCCAATAATGTGCCCGATCAAGATGGTCGAGCGCATCGTCCAGGACGAGCACAGGTTCAACCAAACATTGAGAGGTGACATTGGAGAGATTTCGGATTTTTGGCGCTGCATGCAAGGCGATCCCGTTTACACGGGAATTCAACATCTGATCGACAGAAGAAAGACGATTCCGCTCGGTGTTCATGGGGACAAGGCTGCTACTACCAAGACCCAGTCGCTGCTCACAATCTCTTGGACGAGCTTGCTCGGGCAGGGGTCGACGAAAGAGACTCACCAGGTATTTACCACGATCAAATCATCGGACATAACTGGCAGAACTCAGGCTTCTCTCTGGACACGGTTTGCATGGAGTATGAATGCTTTATGTGACGGAAGGATCCCAAATCTTGATTGGAAAGGCCGGCCCCATCCAGAAGCTGGCCGTCCAATCATCGGTGGATATAAGGCCGCCCTCATACATTTACGTGGTGATTGGGAATTTCTAGCTGATGCCGAGACTGTGAACGCACCGAGATGGGATCAGGAGCCGAACATGTGTTTATTCTGCAATGCTTCGAACAGCACTCCAGGATTGATGTGGACAGACTTTGGGTATGAAGCTGGCTGGAGGGGTACAGTGAGAACCCACGAGAGCTACCAGGCTGCCATGACAGCCGCTGGAACAGAATTGCCACCGATGTACATCATAAAAACACTCAGGCTGGAAGGAGTACAACCAGACGTACTACATGCCGTTGACCAGGGCTTGGCATCGCACTGCATTGCCAACGTGTTCATCGAAGTGATGCGGGACCACCTGGAGGGTTCAAATTGGCATGACAAGTTGGTTTCTCTCCAGAACAGGTTGAAGGAATGTGGAAAAGCATCGGGCTTCAAGGTTGATGGAGAATTGACTTTTGAGAGAATCCGAACGAAAAAAGATTGGCCTAAATTGAAGGCCAAGGCTGCAAACACCAGACACATCTCCAGATTTGCTTTGCTGTTGTGTAGGCAATTTAATACAGGTTCAATTCATGATAAGAGGCGCTTGGGCATAATGACATTGCTGGTCAGATTTTACGACATCGTGGAGACAGAAGGCCGATTCCTGAGTGTGACCACTCGACGAGAATTACCTATACTTGCAAAGAACCTTCTCAGCATGTACGGTGCGTTATATCTTGAAGCTCTGCGCGGTAATATGAAGTCTTGGAAGATGGTTCCAAAATTCCATATGTTCCAACACATGTGCAGTTCCCCTAGACTGAACCCAAAAGTTGGGTGGACTTACGGAGATGAGGATTTGCAACGCTTCTTGAAACAAGTTGGGCTTTCGTGCCACCCAGCTCGCATGGCAGAGACGTTGTTGCATAAGTGGTTTGTTTTCTTGGCTGAGTCGAGGTGCGAAGCTTGACTTGGATGGGCAATGTCGCCCTGGCAAGCAAAAACCATAAGCATTCCACCCATGCCTCCTAATTCTCCACCGTCCGCCCTGCTATATCCATAGGGTTTCCGCCCGTGTTCCGCCAGCCCTGCCAACGACTGCTGCTGCTGCTGCTGCTGCGTTGCTGCTGCTGGCTGTTGCCGCCGCTGCCGCTATCACTGTTGCAGCTTCCACTGCTGCTGCTGCTGCTGCTGCTACTGCTACTGAAATGTATGCTGCTACTGCTACTACTGCTGCTACTACCGCCGCTACTGCTGCTACTGCTGCCGCCGTGCTATTACGGCTGCTGCTAATACTGCTGATACTCCTACTGCTACTGCTTCGAAGGGCCTCAAGACAGCCCAAGATGGCCCCAAGAGGGCCCCAAGACAGCCTAAGAACGCCCCAAGACGGTGACAAAAAAAGCCTAAGAGCGGAATCGCGAACAGAAAAATCGAGCCTTCTGCCCTCAGGCTACACAGGGGCAAGCCATCAAGAGGCCACCAAGAAAAACAGCAGTTATCCCGCAGGAATATTCACATTTGTCTCCAGGAGGCACCCGAACGTCCATAGACTAGATCCTGACCAACATCCATGAGGCTTCTGACCCACAACCCGCGCGCGGTGGCGGGGTTTGCCGCAGGCAGCTGGATACAACACACGCTACACCTGTATACCAGAGACCACGCAACATGTAAATGAACACAAACATGTGATCGGATGAGGGTACCTCCTCCTCCTCCTCCTTCTCCTCCTCCTCCTCCTCCTCCTTATCTTTCTCCTCCTTTCCCTCTCCCTCTCCCTCCTCCTCCTCCTCCTCCTCCTCTTCCTCCTCCTCCTGCTTTTCCTCCTCCTCCTCCTCCTCTTAACTCCTCCTCCTCTTAACTCCTCCTCCTCCTCCTCCTCCTCCTCTTCAGGGCGTCTTTTTCTAGAAATTGACGCCCTGAAAAAGCACCGTGTCAAAATCCCCGACAAACTGAGTATTTCAGGGTGACTTGGATGGTCGGGGGCCCCGCCGGGGTACTCCGGGTTTGCCCCGCCGGGGTAATCTGGATTACCCCAGCGGCCCCGCCGGGGAACCCCAGAGTACCCCGGCGGCCTCGCCGGGGTCCCATGGGGTACCCCAGCGGCCCGGCCGGGGCACTCTGGGGTTACTCCAGTGCCGGCCCCGCCAGGGTACTCCGGGGTAATAGCCCTGGCGGAACGGCCAGGTTGCTCACTCGGGCATCGAGGCGGGGCACTCTGGGGTTGCCCTGGCGGCCTGGCGGGGGTAATATACCCTGGGGTTACCCCGGGCGGCTTCCCGGGGTTTTGCAGGGTTTCCCCGGGCGCCTCTCTGGGGATACCCCGGCGGGGGTTACCCTGGACGCATTCCCCCCCTGGATGCCCTGGGCCCGTGGTCGCGCTTGCCCTGGGCCGCCCCGACGTGGGAGAAAGAGAACCCTTTCGAGGAGGCTCGAAACTTCAAACGCAAGCATTATCAGTTTCACCCGTGCTGGCCATGATGGCCGCCCCACGACGTGGCCAATACAGCGGGAACAAATGGTACGCCTCCAAATTGACTCTGCTGGCTTCTGCAGCGGAGATGCGGCGTCGTGATCCTAAAGTGCGGCGGCGGCGGCTGCGGCGATGTTCTTCATACTTATGGCTGCGGCGCACTCCAGCTTCTGCACCCCGCCTGAGCATCTGATCCAGTAACAGAACTGAAGTCACGCGCAACTGATCTTCGGCGTACCACCTTGAGCGCCCGTGTTCTCTGGCGCGGAATATCTGTAGATACTGGGGCACACCCCTCTAAAATCATGTTGCGTTGCATATATTTCAACGTTGTGGTGCTGAGCAGCTGGTCGACACCAGGCTTGCACGTGACAAGACTGAGATTGTATCACAACTACGCTTCTCTTCCAGTCGTCTTCTTGAGCCAGGCTTGGCGTCCACTGACGTCCAAGACTGGCTTGACTTCACTGAGCTTCTGGCTAACTTCTCTCGCATGTGGAACATGCGTGCCCGGTGAAAAACACATTGCCTGCATACTGTCTTACATGCTCCATCATTGCGTGCTTGACTGCGCGATTGATTGCGTGTATGTCTGCATGCGTTCTTGATGGCGTGCTTGATTGTTGGTACGCAAGTCTTGCCGCTAGCACACATACTAGCTTCATTGGTTACTTTCTTCTCGTTACCCCACTAGTGACCGGCACGCTGGAGTCCGGATCTGTGTATCTATGTAAGTATACATATAAGCATATATGTACATATACCCGAGTCGCATTAAATATGCTTAGCCTGCTTCATCGGCATAAAAATCACATCATCAATTGCACGCTTAGCAGCAACAACATCATCCTGAAACAGTATCCGTCGCCATCATCACAACAACGACCACCAGCGTCGCCAGCATTCTTCTGTGAATTCGACGTGGAGCTGCAGCGCTGCAGCGGCCGCAACAGTGGCGGATGCTGGCGTTGTCTCCCCCTCCTGGTGCAGCAGCTCGAACAGGTGATGGCCCCGCCGAGCGTTGCCTCACTCTGCAGTAAGCATCAGCGCATTCACTGGTGCTGTCTGGCGCTGCTGGCGGAATTCAGGACCCACTGATCAGTTACGGCAAAGGACGATCGCAGACGTCATCACTGACCTAATCATCGCAATGTTGATGCAACTGCTAGTGACTGCCGCCCCTCAAAATCGCTGGTGCACACGATCCCCTGTCCAAGTATCACTGGTAACCCGTACCCACGAGCTGCCTGCTTTTGATATGCTCACGTTGCGACACAAGCCCGATCGAAATGATCACCAACCTGTCTCCTTCCCCGATGGAGTAGCGACGACGACCGAACTTCAAACTCCCCCCCCCCCCAGCTAGAGAGTCTAGGACAATCTGTTCTAAGGGATGATCACAAGCAGATGCTGCGAGCACATGCACCATGTCCGCCACCGCCCCGCGAGGCACGACGTGGAGTGTTTTCAGGCCCCGTCGAGCATTGAGTAGTGCAAAAGCTGCCGCTCACCATCAGCACCCAACGGAATGCCCGAAGGCCCACACATATGTACAAACACCGAAGGACTTCTGGGATTCCTGAGGGCCCATACAGGCCTCGGAAAAATAGCGAACACTCGTGCCACATTCATCTCTGAACGCCTGCCCCTCCCCCCAGTGTTCAAAGTTGGAAGTGGGTCTGATGAGCTGCACCGCGACCGCAGTCTCCCCCGCGCTTGCCAACTTTGAGATTGGGGGGCAAGGGAGGTGTTCAGTAGTTATTTCCCTCTACCGTACAGTCGGGGCGTTGACCTAAGGAACCCTAAATAAGGAACAAGGCCACTTGCTCCCATAAGTTAAGTTTTGATTCCCCATGGAAGACGAAAGGAAACCCCAAGGCAAACTGCACAACAATCAAGGAACACCGAGCCCCTCCCCAACGAAAAGCGTTCCTTCTTCAGCGCCCCGACTGTACCGCCAACGTGCCAGAATTACTGGACGCCGTCGGGCATTCCTGGCGCTTCCCGCGTGGGCCTCTGGGACGCCAGCCCGCCCAGAGCGGCCCCAATCTCTCGGGCGCTCCCGGCGGCCACCGCGGCAGAAGCCCGGGGGGCCGCCGCCCCGACAAGACACTGTCGTGTGAGTTTCGCGCAGGCTCGCCTGTTCGGATTTCAACATGGCTGCCAGGACGGCCCAAGAGGCCCCTTTAGGAAGGACATCGGTACAACACAATGGACTGCGTGAACTCTCAATCAATCACTTCCCAGCCACCCTGTTGTGTTGGGTCCTCGTTCTGAATTGAAGAAACAGCGCCCCGCGTCTCCTTCCTCCTCATTCCTCCTTCTCTCGCTCCCTCCTCCCTCCTCCCGTCCCTGCATCTGCCCTCAGCATGTCTCTGTGTCGGCACACCCTTCACACGTTTCGTGGCACCGAGGGGAGCGCCACCGAAGGCCCCAGCGGGAGGGCCCACATGCAGCTCCCCGCCCATGTCTGCACCTCTCGCACGCTTCGTGGCCCCAAAGAGAGCTCCTCCAAAGGCTTCAGTGGGAGGGTCCACAAGTGGCTCCCCGCCAATTTCGACACAACCCCCCCGCACAATTCGTGGCCCTAAGGGAGCGCCGCCGCAGGCCCCAGTGGGAGGGTCCACATGAGGTTTCCTGCCCATGTCGGCACATACCTCAAACGCGTCGTGGCTCCATGGGGAGCTCCACCGAAGGTCCCATTTGAAGGGTCCACATGCGGCTCCCGCCCATTTCGGCACACCCCTCACGCGTTTCGTGGCTCATAAGGAGCGCCACCAAAGACGATTCTCATAACTGCGTTACCATCAACTGCATATGGCTGTCCTTCGCCCGGATCGTGGTACAAAAAAAGCGTGTGAGAAGAAGCGTGGCTCGAGTAATAATACTTCAAGCTTTCAGCGCGCCCAAACTTCCTCATCATCCTCTTCAACACCATCATCATCGCCGCCAGCGTCATGATTGAGACCGTCATCATCATGACCAACGTAACCATCATGTTCATCGCCACCACCATCGTCATCAACATAGGCACCACCGTCGTCGTCGTCGTCATCATCATCACCACCATCATCCTCATCATCAGCATCATCAGCAGCATCATCATCATCCTCCATCATCCTCATCATCCTCATCATCCTCATCATCCTAATCCTAATCCACGTTCTCATCCTCATCCCCATCCTCATCCTCATCCTCATCATCCTCATCCTCATCATCCTCGCCAGCAGAGCCGCCCCTGCCTCCACACATCTGCACGAACCTGGTCTCCGTGACCCGCATGAGCATCTGGCCCGTGAAGTTGGACGGTAGGGCCTGGCCCCGGGGCGGTAAGGGCTGGGAGACGGGAAGGGAAGAGGGGGCGGAGGGACGCGCAGGGCGCGAACCCTCCAGGCGTGGGAGAGGCACTGGGCGTGGCGCAGCTCCTCCAGGCGGGCGGGGCTGCATCCCTCGCCAATGCGCATGGGCTGTTGGCCGAGGCCCTATTGGGCCGTGCAACCGCCACCTCCGGCCGCGCGCGGGCTCGGCCCGGCGCCGCGTTGAGTGCCAGCGCGCGTTCCACGCGGCCTCCAGGAGGCGGCGGCAGACGTCGAGAGCCTTGCAGGGCGCCAGTGGAGGCGCTGCGCGTGGCGCCCGTGAGGCCGGTGCCGACGGACGCCGCGGAAGCGTGCGCAGAGCCCACGGAGGTCGACTTAGCGGCGGCGCAGCTGTCAGGGGGCGTGGGCGGCGCAGGGCACGACAAGGAGGCCGATGCAGCACGGGCCGCGTGGAGGGGCCACTGCCAGTGGGTGCACAGGAGGCGGAGCGGCACACTGCGAACGTGCAGTGTTAGGAGGATGGCGGCATCATCACGACGGCGGCTTGCGAGCGGGAGGCCTTCCAGGAGCAGCTCCACGTTCATGTGGAAGCGGCGACTGACGTCGAGAACGTGGCGCCATTCTGGCATGTTCTGGTTGTATTGGGTTTTCTTGGAGCTCTCAAGGTGCGCAAGCATTCGATGGTGTACATAAACGATACGGTGTACAAAAGCGCCGCGCCAGACTGAGCATCACACTACAAGACTCTACAACTTCAACGCGTAAATTCCACCAGTTCTCTGGGCGTAGGTGGTCCAACGACGTTGTCCTGTCCCCCTCCAAAACCACTCTTCCTTTCGGGGAGGGTTATCCCCCCTCCCCTCCCTGAGGTTTTTGACAAGTTTCGCAAGCGGTCAGGGCGCCCCAAATGGTCCGAGATGACTCCAAGAGGGCGCCCCATGCTCCAAGATGGCCTCTCTGAAGGCTCAAAACAGCCGAAGATGGCTCAAGATTGCTTCCAACATGCCTCCAAGAGGCCCTAGGCGGGCCACAAGATGGTTTCAAGTGCTCTCGGAGCCCCCCTCGGACCTCCCCAAGAGACCCAAATCCACGAATCACCTAAGGAACATCCATGATGTGTGCATTCTCGCACTTTCGCTTCCGATGCGCTTCTGGGGCCTCAAGATGACCGCAATATGACCCAAGAGAGACGCAAGAAGGGCCCAAAAGTTCTCGAGACGACCCCGAGAGCGCCCAAGAGCGCCCCCAAAGCGCCCCAAGAGCGCCTCGAGAAAGGCCCACGAAGCGATTTTGAAGGCCCGAGTGGGGGAGGCAAACCCAGGAGCCTCCTCATTTGATAGACGCCCTACAATATGGCCTGAAGAGGCCTTACAGGGCCCCCAAGAGGGCCCCAAGAGTGCCCCAAAACGACCCCAAAGGGCCCCAAGAGGGCCCCAAGACGGCCCCAAGAGCGCCCCAGAGCGCCCCAAAAGCGTCCCACGATGGCCCCAAGATGCAGTGTGTCTCATCCTCCTCCTCCTCCTCCTCCTCCTCCTCCTCCTCCTCCTCCTCCTCCTCCTCCTCCTCTTCCTCCTCGTCCTCCTCCTCCTCCTCCAACTCCTTCTCCTCCTCCTCCTCCTCCTCCTCCTCCTCCTCCTCCTCTTCCTCCTCCTCCTCCTCCTCCGTCTCCTCCTCCCCCCCTTCCTCCTCCTCTTCCTCCTCTTCCCCATCCTCCTTCTCCTCCTCCTCCTCCTCCTCCTCCTCCTCCTCCTCCTCCTCCTCCTCCGCGGCCCGAAGAGGCGCTCTAAGGCCACCCCCTTGCCTTCAGAGGTCTCTCTGTTCATCCTGGTTGCCCGCTGTGTGTTTTCGCCCATTCTCCCGCTAATTTGTCATGGGCAAGGTTTCGGAACGGGCTGGTGGGGATAGGCGGAGCGTGAAGAACTGATACTATGATTATTTATGTTGTCTCGCATCGCGTGCCAAGTACCGCTGTAGAGAGAGGAGGCAGTTTTTTTTCCTGGGGGGGGGGGTCACGCGTGTTACGTGCCGGTCCTAGAGGGCCCCAAGAAGCTTTCAGAGGCCCCCGAGAGGCCCCAAGAGACCCCCAAAAGGCCCCAAGAGACCTCCCAAGAGAGCCCACAGAGACAGAAATTAGCGTTTTCCCTGAAGTGTTTGAAGCTTTTTGGCGTTCTCGCCTTGGGTTTACTGGCGCTCCAAGACGGCCCTAGAGGCTTCCAGGATCGCCCCAACATGGCCCAAGAGACCTCCAAGAGCGCCGAAAACGGCCCCAGAGGGCCCCAAGACAGCCCCAGGGGCTTCCAAGATGGCCGAAGAGGCCCCTGGGGCGGCTCCGAGAGCGGGCCCAGGCGAGGGACCCGAGCGGACATGTCGAGCTCTAGGCGCAGAGAGGTCCCTTCGAGGCCTCGAGAAACCTTGAAGAAGCCCCCAGGAGGCCCCCGAGAGGCCCCAAGAGACCTCCAAGAGGTCCCCAAGAGCCCCGAGGCCCCCGAGAGGCCTCCTATCGTCTCACCAACCCTTCCTTCGTTCTTCCCTCTCCTCCTTCTTCCCCATCTGCGTCAGCGACCCCAAATGCTCGAACGAAAAGCGCTACAATAAGTCATCAAGACAGGAATCGAGAGGCCTCCTCCTCATCATCGTCCTTATCCTCCCCTCTTCCTTCTCCTCCTCCTCCTCCTCCTCCTCCTCCTCCTCCTCCTCATCCTCATCCTCATTCTCCTCCTCATCATCCTCCGCATCCTCCTCTCCTCTTCCTCTTCCTCCTTCTCTTCCCCTCTTCCACTCCTCCCACTCCCCAATCTGCTTCAACGAACCTCAATCCTCGAATGAAGAGCGCTACAATAAATCATCCCAAGACGGCTCCAAGACCGGGCCCAGACGGGGGACCCGAACGGACATGTCGAGCTCTAGGCGCAGAGAGGTCCTTTCGAGGCTCCAGGAGGCCCCCAAGACGCTCCCAAGAGGCCCCCGGGAGGCCCCAAGAGACCCCAATAGGAACCCAAGAGGCCCCCGTGACGTCCAGGACGTCTCAGAAATACCGCAAAGAGGCCCAGAAAGAGGTTCCAAAAGGCCCCTAAACGGCCTCCAAGAGGCCACCAACGCGCAGGCAAACGCCTGCGGTGGCACAATACGGGCCAGCGGAGTGAGCGAAACGATTGAGAATGATAAGAACAAGTCTACTGAGATCTTCCGTCTCAATGTCCAGCAACAGGATACAGCCACTGGGACCTTCGGTGGAGCTCCCTATGGGGCTACGAAACGTGTGAGAGGTGTGCCGAGAGCAAAGGCAAGGAGGGGGAGGAGGGAGGAGGGGGAGGAGGAGAGGAGGGAGGAGGGGGAGGAGGAAGGAAGGAAGGAAGAGGAGACGCGGGGCGCTGTCTATCAAAACGAGGACCCAACACCACAGGATGGTTGGGAAAAAACATCTTCTCCACGCGCCACATCCTGCGTTCCTGCTCCTCCTCCTCCTCCTCCTCCTCGGCTGCTCTCTTCTTCTCCTCCGCCGCCTCCTCTGCGCCCCTGCCCCCCGAGGCTACTACTGCGACTGCTACGACCACTACGGCTGGCCCGACTACGACTACCGCAACCACCACTTGCAGTACGATTACTACGCGATTCGCACGCACGACGCATTTCATTACCTCTAGCTATACGGCGCCCCAAACAGTACCGTCCTTCCCTCCAACTTCGTATCGTCCTCACGCCCTTTTCCCCTTTTCTCCCCTCCCGCTGATGCCTTCCTCCTCTCCCTCCTCCTCCTCCTCCTCATCCTCCTCCTTCTCCTCCTCATCATCATAATCATCATGAACAGCATCAGCATCAGCATCGGCATCAGCATCAGCATCAGCATCATCATCATCATCATCAGCAGCAGCATCATCATCATCATCATCAGCATCACCATCATCAGCATCATATTCCTCATTATCATGAGCAGCAGCATCATCAGCATCAGCATCAGCAGCTTCATCAGCATCAGCATCAGCAGCATCATCAACATCAGCAGCAGTACCAGCATCACCAGCATCAGCATCACCAGCGTCAGCAGCCTCAGCATCGTCATCGTCATCGTCATCATCATCATCATCATCATCATCATCATCATCATCATCATCATCATCATCATCATCATCATATTCGTCAGCAACATCAGCATCATCAGCATCAGCAACACCTTCAACAGCATCACCACCATAATCCCCGCCTCCCCCCCTCCTCCCTCTACCTAACCCTGCTCCTGCTTTTCGCACATTCGTCCCCTCTTCCCTCATTCCGCGCGGCAAGACCCAGCGCTCCCCGTGGGCGCCTCGAGCACGCGCGCGTAGCGCCCCGCGTCCACGTCGGAGAACCAGGCGCGCACCTTCGGGCGCAAGGCGGGGCGAGAGGGGCGACCGACGACAACGGCAGCTCTCCCTTGGCCGGGGGCTCCAGCAAGCGAAGCACATGGCGTCGGTGAGGGCGAGGGAAGGCGGGCGGATGGAGAAGAAGCAGAAGAGTGGACGGAGAAAGAAGAAACAGAAGAGGGGACGAAATGAGAAGAAACAGGTTAGGAGGGGGGCGCCCACGACCACGAAGGGAGTGACCCAATTCACGTGCAACAAAAACAAACGAGTTAGGAGGGGCCGAGGCAGCCGAAGAGGTCCTCCTCCTCCATGGGGAGTTCACCCCTGCGGCGCCTGGCCTCCACCTCGGCCCCTAGCTCCACGACCTCCGCCCTCGACAGACCGAGCAGGGCGAGTCCTCGCCCACGGTCGGCGGCGGGACCCTCGCCGCGCGAGGGCTGGGTCCCCCGAGCAACTCTCGGGGGGCGGTCGCGGCCCAGGGCCCAGGCCTCAAAGTAGGGCCTCCACTCCGAGCGAACCTCAGGAGAGGGGGCCCCCGTGTACGCCATCGTGAGCCCTCGAGGATTCCGATGGGCAGGATACCGTCCAGCACGAAATCGGTCAAGGTAGAACCCCCGTCCCCACGACGCGACAGGACGACACCTCCACCGAAGATTCCCCCGTTTCGTGCTGGAATGTGCCATAGCACCACACGCCGTGCAGCACAGCATAGTATCGTGATACGTGCAGCCATCCGACTCATAAACCACCCCCTGTTCAAGGGAGTGTCCCAGTTGGAGCCATGCTCCTGGGGTCGGGGTCGGGGGGTTCCCAGGAGGCGGCTCGCCAGAGTTCGCACCAGGGGTGACACCAGGGACCTCCCCCGCACCTGGCGCACCCAGAGGCACCTCGCACTGCGCACTTGGCTCACCCTCCCCAGGGTCCGAACCAGGAAAGGGGAGGCCAGGGACCGCGTCCAGGAGGACGTAGCTGAGCCATTCCAGCCCTTGATGATCGTTCAGGGCTAAATTTCTGCATTCCACCTGCTGCCTGGCACTGTACAGCCCTACACGTCGGACGAACTCAGCATATCCAGTGACAAACTGGCGGTCCTCGCGCGACACTCGGAATGGTTCAGCTCCTTCCTTGGCGAGTCTGTCCGCCTCCGAGTTCCCGAAACGCTGCATTTCCGTGATACGGCCGTCCCTGACATCCAACATTGACGAGTGAGACGGGATCTGATGCACCGCCAAGCCCTCTAAACGGTCCCCAATCTCAGCCCACCAGTGGGCTCGGGCCGAGGCCGCTCCAGCAGCCCCCGAGAGATTTCGGAGGCAGCCGACCGTGGCCGCACAGTCCACATGAAGCGAGACCCCTGAGGCGAGGACCGAGCGGCGGGAGAGCATCAGAACAGCGAAATCCTCGCCATCCCGTGCTTGCTGTCCAGGCGCTTCCCCGAACGGCACGACGCCAAACAGGGCTGCAAGGGTCCTCCCGAGCCTGTCCAGCACCACAACAGCCCACCCCGCGGTCCCGAGTCCTGTGAGCTCCCCTTCAAAACCCGACCCGTCCGTGAACACATGGGCCCCCTCAGGAATGAAAAGGGGGCCGTCTTGAGGCCACTGAAAGTGCCTGGTGCACGGGTCCTGCGGGTCGCGGGGGGGTCGCTCCACCCAGGCCGCAGGGTTGGGGAAGAGACCTCTGCTAAACAGTTCTCCAGCCGAAGTGGGGAGATGGCCAACCGCACGAGCCGCCCTCTCAACCACAGGATCCAGGTTCTCGCGTCGCCAGGGAGCGAAGGCAACACACTGAAACCTGCGATGGTACAAAGTGCCCCTACCATCTCCACAAAGCTGGCATTGGTCAGGGGCCTCTGGACTGTGCTCGCACACTCTGTGCTGGCACCAGTACACATTCGCACACAAAGCTGACAGGGCTGCCTTATGCGACTTTGTCCACGACTCTGAACACTTCCGCCCTAGGAGCTGATGAATGGGCTGCCAGAAGACAGGGCCGCTCCACATACCGAAATCGAACTGTTTCAACTGCTCCTCCCGCTCAATAGTCCTGACGACCGAGCCACGCAGGAGAAGGGTGAAAAACCTGGGCGAAAAACGATCAATAGACCACACACGGTTGAGGTCATCCACCAGGGCCATTCGAGACAGGTCGAAACTCCAGCGGATCCGAGCCAGCTGCAGGAAAAGCGCAGCAACAGGCTGGCGGACTTGGCCCCAGGGGGCCCTGCTCCCCTGGACCGCTATGGCGTCCTGGACACATGCCTCAAATACTGGTTTCGAAACCGAGCGGGCCCACCAGACACTGACGAATTCCTTTACAGCCGACGACACAGCCACCAAAAGCGGGTCCCTGAGCCAAAGGCGGGCAGCCGAAAGAAACCTGAAGCCCAGGGAGGTACCAGGAAGAAGAGGGCCCCAGGATCTCGCGGCTTGGACCCTGAGCTTATGGAGGGTGGTCGGCGGGATCCCCAAAATGTGGGACCCCCACGCAGCTTTAGCCAGCGCTCCCACACGAAAAACTCTACTGTGCTTTTCACTTTGCCCCAGTTGACGAAGGGCGCTTGCGGTGCTGCGGGCAGCGTCACATCTCGATGCCTGCGTGCCGACCCGCCTCGCCCTGCCGTCCAGCGAGTCGCCGCCGAGGTCACGGTGGGCGATGACCAGCTTGTCGTCCGATAGCTTCCACCTGGGGTCCTGTACCAATGCAGGCAGCTGAGACTGATCTGACATCATGAATCTAGTCTTGTCCCAATTGATCGGCGACTTCCTCGAGTCCAGTTCAGCTGTGACGATCTCGAAACTCTTGACCGTGTTCTCAATCACCGTCCTGGGGCCTCCGATGATATGCGTCGTCAAATCATCGACCACATTCAGAGCACGACACGGAGGCGTTTCCTCAGCCAGGCGCTTGAGGAGGCACAAAGTCATCAGCTTCGCCACTCCCGTTGCCGCACTGCATCCAGCCACGATCGTACCATTCGGGTGACTGACTCTGCTCGTGCCACCTGTCCAGCGCGCCCGACGTGGTGCCCGATACAGGCAGCAGAGCGCCTTCAGCAGGGCGCCGTCGAAATCGTAGTGCTCTGCTGCCTCACGCAGCTGCTGATGACTGACATTCTCGTAGAACTTGCGGATGTCATAGAACACCGTAATGGCCGACAGCTTCTTCCTTCTGGCGCAACAGGCCAGCATGTTGTGCAAGTACGCCGCCTTGTCGCAACTGGTCGTGGCATCTTTTCCCCAGAAGAACTTCGCGTCCACAGATGCCTCCCAATTCTTAACATACTGCCTTCTGCATCTGCTCCAAATGCGTGCCCAGAAACACAAAAGCCCAATCGGCCGTGTGCCGCCACCAGGTTTGGGCAGAAAAACATTGATCGTGACCCACATGCGCTCACAGTGCGGATTGCGTTCCCAACTGGAGATAATCTCCTGTAGTCTCCGCACAAACACCCCATCCAGAAAGGTAACCAGCCTCATGTGAAAGTTGTCCCAGCCAAGCCCAGTAGAAATGCCAAAGGAGCGGCATACCTTGACGATCTGGTCCTCCGAGATCGGGTCAAGCTTCCACGGGTAACTCCAACCAGACGGCGCTGCCTCCTGGGCCCTATCGTCAGAGGTCCACAGCTCTTCCCATTCCTCCAGCACCGCCGTGATCGCCGCAGCTCCCACCAGACCGTGGGGCTTACCTTTTGCCAGCGTGGGCGCCTCCTCTAACATCTTGGGCCTGGAGATCGCGTGCGCTATCCTTCCCGAGCCCTGAGCTGCAAGTTCACCAAACTCCCTCCAAGCTTTACTCCTGGCCTGTGAGTCTTTGCGCCTGCGCACTTCCACCTCCTCCGCAAGCACCGCCCAAAACCAGGCAGCCAATTGACCTCCTCTCTTTGCCAGAGCTACCCACTTCTGGACCTCCTTAGCCTGCAGGGAGGGGGACTCCGATATGGCCTCAGGTAGCCTCAAAGCCAGCAACTGCCTTTCGCACCTCTCGGAGTGCTCTGGTCTGCCTGCCTTCGACCCAGGCGGAGCTGATGATGCAACACATAAGGCATCCCATAGCCTGAGGGCACTCAACCAGGCTCTAGTGTCCGTCTCGTCGTGGCGCTCGAGAATAGATTTCGCACAATCCACCAGCCTCTTCTTCTTGAGTACCACGCCCTTCTCCCTGCCAATGAAGAATCTCCTGTCCGAGATCGGAATCTCGAACAACTGCACAAGGTACTTCTCCGCCGCTTTGAACCACATCGCTGCCGCATCCTCGACCGAGCTCACAGGGGCATCCAGATTCCACTCGTCAAGCACAGGTACTGCAGGCAGCTCCGTGGTCGGGGTGAGGACGGTCTCCTTGGCGCCCCTGGCCTTCTTCCTGACCCTCCTCTTGGCCTCCTGGTCGGCCAGCGGAAAGGCTCGCGGGGGCGCCTCCACCCAGACAAAGGGCTCGTCACTGAAGCCCTCCAGCTTGATCTCCACGTAGCAATGTGGCGAGATCGGCGTGTCCACCCTGGCCTTTACCGACATGGGGAAGGCGTCCAGAGCCTGGGAGCCAATGAAGTAGTCATACTCTTTGCCATTGCAGGTTGGGCAACCAGGTGCGAAAACGGTGGCGGCTACCAGGTCCAGCCAGCCCAGCTCCATGATCTCCTCAGGTTCCAGGTTCCAGTCGCCTCCCAGCAGGAACGGGAAACGCTGCGCCCCCAGGAAAGCGCTGAGGAACTCCAGTAGCTCCAGGTTCTCGCCCTTGGGGCCGATCGAGTCGACGCCATAGACCGAGCCGATGATGATCCACGAGTGAGCGCCTACCGTCATGAGCCTCATCACCACCCGATGCTGCCACTTCTCAGGCACCTGGAGCTTGGACACCCCGATGCTCATGGCCGCCGACAAGCCAACTCCAGCAGAGAGAGATCTGGCCGATTCTCCTGTGCGCCTTGCAGAGCCCAGCGCCAGCTTCCGAGAGCAAGTACGAGTCCATTGATGGGCCCCTGCTTCCCCCGACTGGTCCAGCACGGTCTCCTGAATGCACAGCACCTGCGGCAACTGGCAATGCATCTCAATCCAAGGCATAGTGTTCCGAGCCCTTGGCCACGTATTCGCATTCAGAGTGCCCACTTTGAACGTACCTTGGGCCCCACGGTCCTCAGGAGGGAGCCCTTCCATCAGTGAGATGACCTGCTTCGGCTGCAGCGCTGCCAGAGCTTCCCCCTGAGGTTGCTCAACACTGACTCCCATGGCTCGAGACCCAGCACGTGGCGACTGAACCTGGGAGGGCACTACAGCCGAAAATCGGTTGCCCCCAGGATTTGGCGATCTAACTCCCGAATCCCACGAAGGGCTCTCGCAATCTACTCTGAGACAGCCAGGTTCGAGGAGCACCTGGCTGTCGCGTTCTGACGCTGAAATTCCTTCACTGCGTGCAGCAAAAGGTTTGGACGAGAGGGCCGCCAAGCCTAGGGTGGGCCTGGCAGCTGCGTTCTGACTGGCTGACACGTACTCGGCGCACTGACCAATCGCCGAATTCCGTTGCCCCATTTCCTCGCAATTTAACTCTGAGGAGACCAGGCTCGAGGCGCACCTGGTCTCCGATCCGACAAAGCTGGTAGTCGCCACCCGTGAAGTCGACGACGCCACCGCAGGCCATGGAGTTGCCGACACCGGAGCCGACGGCGACACAGCAGCGCAGGGAGTACGCAACACCGACGATGTACACGCAACCGTAGAAGACAACCTCGACGATGCGCTCGTGGCAGCGAGGGATGACCAGGACAGAGGAGTCGCCGAACTCGGCCACGTCGCCCCGACCTGTGTCGAGCTCCCGCTGTGGCTAAAGCCCCGCCCGTTTAGCAGCTTGCACTCCACCGTCAGCAGCGACCAGTGAGCGAATGTCCACATGTGGGGCCGCCTTGCCCACCTCATCCACCGACGCCTCGGTAGGTGAGCTCGCTGTCGCGCTCCCTGGGCTTGGCGAAGTCCCTGTCCCAGACTCGATCCCACCTGTGGCTGATGCTTGTTCCCCATCATCAGCAGTACGTCGACGCTTCGATTGGAGGCGCTTGAGATGCTCCTTGTGCTGGTCCTGGGCGGAGTTGGCCTTCTCCAGCGCCTGACGAAAAACCGAACCAAGTACCTCTTGCAGCTGCTTCGCCACGTCGTTTTTGCGCTCCTCGAGTTCACGAAGGTCATCCTCGGACACCTCGTAGCTACCCTTGACCGCCTCCACGTCAATGAAATCGTCGCAAGAAATAAGGCTAGCCAGCTCCATCTCCCCGTCGATGAGCTTGCGCAGGCTGATGCTCGCGAGGCCTCTGGACTCCGTCGCTGGTGGTCCTTTGTGCTGGCTCTGGAGCTCCACCAAGGCGGCTGCCACCTCGCCATCGGCGGCCTGCAGCTCGTCGGCCAGGGTCCCCACCGTGGCCGCCAGTTCGTCAGCCGCTCGACGCCAGCGCTGCAGCTTCTCGAACTCGACCTTGAGGCGCTTCTCCAGCTTCTCCTGCTTCTGCTCCGCAGCCACGAGCCGCTGCCTCCCCGACGGCTTCGGGGGTGGAGCCGCCCTCTGCGCCAGGGCTCCATACCGCGCGGCCCCCGCAGCGTCCCCAGCTTCCCGAGCCAAACGCTGTAGTTCGAGGGCCTTGGCCTGAGGAATCTCGGGAACGGGTCCAGGAGGGAGAGCAGAGGAGAGGTTGCCATAGCCTTTGCCACCGAGAGGATCACCCTTGCCGCCTTTGTATCCTTTCTTGCCCTTGCTCGCTCCCTTCCCCGACTCGTCCGACGACTTGGGGCCACCAGAGTCTTCCAGAGGTTGGGGACGTGTACCGAGCTTTTGGCCACAATGCTTGCAGCACATCGATCCTTTAGAGTTCTTACGGCAACCGCAGTGGTGGCAGAGAATTTCACCTTTGGGACCCGCCACCGTCTTCCATACTTCCTCTTGCTTGGCTCGCTGGCCGTCCCAGGACTCCCACTTGGCTGCCGATGAAGCCCCGCCCTCAGGTATGGTGCCCCCCCAGCGACGGGGCCTGGAGGACTGAACCCACGGGCGGCGCTCCCACTCACCAGAGCCTGCAGGAGCCATGGCGCGAGAAAGAGGAACGGGATGTTGGAGGCTCGCGAACCCCTCGACCGAGGGACCTCCTGAAAGGTTGATAGCTGCCGCGGACTAGCGGTATCCGTTTTTGCCAATGCGGGCTCAGCCCGCCAAAGCATGGGTCTTGAGCCAAAATGGCTACGGAGTTTTAGGTTAGGAGGGGGGGAGGAGGAGGAGGAGGAGGAGGAGGAGGAGGAGGAGGAGGAGGAGGAGGACGAGGAGGAGGAGCAGCAGGAGAAGGAGGAGGAGGAGGAGGAGGAGGAAGAAGAAATACAAGAGAGGAACAATATAGGAGGAGGAGGAGGAGGAGGAGCGCACGTCCCCTGGACGAGCCGTGTCCTTAGTGCCTGATTAGCGCCGCATGGCGGGTTGAAAGGTGGTGGGCGTGAGAGCCCAATGAATGCTGATTTGTCGCCAAAATCAGCTCTAATCTTATGGAAAATGCTGTAGGCGACTGGTACAAGATGATGGGCTACCTCTGGACAGAGGTCTGCGCCCTGGCACCCCTCCTCCGATCCTAGGCCGAGCTGCACGAAGGGGAGGACGGGGGGAATATGAAGACGGGGAAGGCCACAAGGTGGAGCAGGCGAGGACAGGAGAGGTAGTGAACGAAAGAGTCGGGACAGGCGGGCCAGCCGAAACGGCAAGGAAGGGGGGGGAAAGATCTTCACCCTGTGGCTGGTGATCCAGCCTCCCGCAAGGGTCTTGAGGTGGGCCCACACCTTTGAAGGTTGGGATCGTGCCAGAACACCTCGGAGCCTCTCCCACCGAATTTGGATATCAGGGAGGGCTGGGACAGGGTTTGGACCGCACCACGTCACGAGCCTACGGCGGATGAGCTCCGCGAGGCGGTCTGGGAACAGCATTGTCATTAACGTGTTAATGAAGACAGCCTGCGGACGTTTAACTTTCCTGCGACAGCGACGGCGACGACCCACTCCTCCGCCACCCCCCCCAACACTTCATTGTCCGCCGGCCGAAGGAGCGGGGCTCATGGAAGCTGCTTGTCGAGGTTGGCCGCTTCTCTCGCCGCGGCTATGGCGAGGCGGAGGGAACGAGTGGGGGAGGCGCGGGAGAGATACGGGACGCAGGAAGAGGGGTGGGCAAAAGAGCGGTAATACTACAGAATGCCATGAGGGTTGGTCCAGCCCTCCGCAGAAAGGGGAAGGAGGAGGAGGAGGAGAAAGAAAAGGAGGGGAACGAGGAGGACAGGATGGAGGAGGAGGCAGAGGAGGACCAACTCGCCCCGTTCACTACAACCCCCAAAAGGGCATGGTACCACCCCGCATGTCAGAAGTCTCTGCATGATGTTGTTGACGTTTGGGGCCATGTTCGGGCCTAGGGGCCTCCAGGGACCTCGAAGGATTCCTGGAAAACTCCACAAACCTCCCGAGACCCAGACCTTTGGCGACTCGACAAAATCACGCCCGGGAATCCCACTGTCTTTGCCGTCGGGGGCCCGCTTGTGGGCCGCAGGACCATCAACACAAACGACCTGGATGACAATTACTCCGACGGTAGGACCCCGCATGAGAATTCTCTCGGCCAGTGGAAATAGCCCTCACCGTCGTCGTCGCGATTGTTGAAGCACCCTTACTGTCTCCTCTGCGTCATTATCCTCCTCGCCCTGGCGCCGGCTCCCCTCCCGCCCCCCACGTTGCCCCCTCCTCGCCCTCCTGTTCTTTTCACGCCCCGCCATTTCCGCCCTTTTCCTACTGCATGGGCGCGCATGTCGATTTTCTTCGGCGGCATCGCTGCCTCCGCCAGCACGGGCGCAATTTCAAATTGCAACGTTGCGCCGCAGCCGCCGAGGCAACCCCGCGGGCCAGGCTGTCGGGAGTACCCCGCGAGCCGCTGGCGCGCGAGACCTCCGAGCCGCGGGCGTGCTTTGCGCAGGGAGAACTGCCAGGGACGACTAGCGGTCGCACTGTCTATGAAGAGGGGGGAGGAGGGGGAAACACTAAACGTGTAGCCAGGGGCTGGAGCAGAGCTGAAGTGACTAACGGTCACCATTACTGGAACGTCGATTTCGAGCGAGCGGTTCCCGACGGTGGGAGCTTACCGCCACCTGGACCTCTTGTCGT
Organism: Prorocentrum cordatum; assembly: GCA_963575745.1. Classification (NCBI taxonomy): domain Eukaryota; class Dinophyceae; order Prorocentrales; family Prorocentraceae; genus Prorocentrum; species Prorocentrum cordatum. The sequence goes on from CAUYUJ010003903.1 coordinate 280,202, forward strand.
CAGGGTCGGCGTTGTCACTGTTCTTCCTGCCGCGATTGCCTCCGTCGTGCGAGTCCTGGTCTTGCCAGGATTGCCATCCACTCTGCCAGGACCACTCTTCCTGCTGTCCCCATGGTTGCTGATGGGAGCTGGAGCTCCAGCCCTTTGATTTGTGGGAGCCGTTGACAGTGTTCCTGATGTGCCTCTCGCGGAAAGCATCCCAATCGACGTTGAACTCTAGCTTCCGATCCATTTCGTAGGCGGCGTAGCCCGCCCTACGCCAGGCGTCCAAGAAGTCCTTGCAGGTCGTTGGTGGGGATTCCTTTTTTTGTCAACAGGCCCGCGAGGCGGGTCGAAAGCCGTCCGAGTTGGTGGGGGTACTTTTTGGTCTGAAAAATTGTTTGGTCTGCGGGCTCGCGATGCAGGTCGAAAGCCGTCCAAACACTAGTCGGGCCGCGACTAAGCAGCAAGAAAAGAGAGGCGAGCGAAGCGAGCGCGCGGGCAGCCACTCAGAAGAAGAGCCGGAAACGAAACTCCCAACCCGGTGGCGTGGAGATCCCGGTGGCGACCAGCAAGTAAGCGCAGAGGTCAATCGCTCGGTGTGAGTCGGCACAAGGCACCGTCAGAGACGAGCAGGATCGACAGGCACACCAGGACGACGTCCGTGCCGTAGGCGACACAACTGCATCGCGTCAGCGCAAGAGCGAAGAGGGGCAACCTCGTCACAAATACGGCTGCAAACGGCAGTACCTGTTGTTTCTACAGCAGCGGCACATGTCGAACGCGAGGTCCTTGCAGGAGAAAGCAGCCGACGGGCGCACCGTGCCACACACGCTGAAGTCCTTGCACCGTGGAGGTCGGCAGCATAGCGAAACCCCACTGAACCCTTTCTGTCACCAGTGGAGGCCGACATCGGCCAGGAGCAAGCCAGGGGCCACCTGACCGCCCATTCCCAATGTGATCCTTGCATGGAATTCGTAGCGATACCCCGCTGAACCCTTTCGGTCACCAGTGGAGGCCGACACCAGCCAGGAGCAGGCCAGGTGCCACCTGACCGCCCATTCCCAGTGTGATCCTTGCATGGAATTCAAGCTGTCAGAGCGCCATCAGACAGCGGTATCGGCGGCAACCCCAGCCGCGCGGGATAAACCCGGCGAAACAAAGGAGAAGAGGGGAAGCGCACGCCAGGCACTAGGCACCCCGGCGCGGCAGCGAACCGCTGCAGCAAAAGGATGCAGGAGGGAAGGAAAAGAAGTGCACGCCAGGCACACGGCGTGAGAGGAGAGGAGGAGACCGGTAGAACATTTACTCGAGCAGCTGTTGCTGACTGTGCCAATCGTGGCTGTGCCTTTCCCGTCCGCGCTGATTATGCCAACCATGACTGTGCCAACCCTGGCTACGCCAACCCTGACTGTGCCAACTAAGCTCCTCCCCAGCGGGGGCTCCCCTTCCTCCTGCGACTCGCGACTATCTTCACACTCCCCAGTGGAGGCGACTGACCGTCGCAGAGTCTGTAGGAATCCGACGCGGCCGGGCGTTCCCAGGGGTCGCGTCGCACCAGAGAAGTCGGAGCGCAGCGAGATCCCGCTGAACCTTTTCGGCCATCAGCGGAGGCCGACACCAGCCAGGAGCAGGCCAGGGGCCACCTGACCGCCCATTCCCAGTGTGATCCTTGCATGGAGTTCAAGCTGTCAGAGCACCATCAAACAGCAGTATTGGCGGCAACTTCAGCCGCGCGGGATAAACCTGTTGAAACAAAGGAGAGGAAGGGGAAGTGCACGCCAGGCACGGTAGGCACCCCGGCGCGGCAGCTAACCGATGCAGCATTAGGATTCAGGAGGGGAGGAAATGAAGCGCATGCCAGGCACACGGTGCGAGGGGAAACGAGGAGGAGGTAGAACATTTACTCGAGCAGTAATTGCTGACTATGCCAATCGTGGCCGCGCCATTTCCGACCGCGCTGACTATGCCAACCATGACTGTGCCAAACCTGGCTGCGCCAACCCTGACTGTGCCAACTAAGCTCCCGTGGAAAGCGACGCGCTCTCATCGACTATGTACCCTGTGCGCCGGAGCGCCCCAGGTGGCTGAGTTGAGAGTGCCAGGCCACGTTGCCGTGCTGCTTGTCCCAGTAGCACTGGCTAGCGACGCGACGCGCTGCTCGACTGGGCCCTGGCGGGCTCAGCAGCGTCGTGCTGCGCGACTCTCTGGTGATCGTTGCCGTGCTTCTTGTCGCAGTGGTGCTGGTCAACGACGCGCCCCTGGACTCCGTTGCGCTGGGGCCCGCGGTGCTCATTAACGACGCGCTACTAGTCTCATTTTGGTCCCTGCCGCGCCGTTTGTCTTGGCGGTGCTGGTCGGCGACGTGCTGCTCAGCCCCGTTGTGATTGGGCCACTGGTGTTGGGCCTTACTGCGGTCGTCAGCGTGGGGCTGCTCGCCCCACTTGCACTCGTCGCCGAGCTGCTTGTCGCCACGGCGCTGGTAAGCTGACGCAGGGGCCGCAGGAGGAGAAGAGCGACTAACCGTCGCAGCCTTGGAAGAACAGCAGGAAGGGGAGGTGGTGGCAGTTTGCCACGGTGGGCCGTTGACTCCATGGCACGTGCCACCTCCCACAACCAGGCGCACGTGCCATCCATACTAACAAAGCCCAGTGGAAGAGGGCACAGCCGCAAGGCGGCGGGGAGTTCCCGGCGCGGGGAGAGCAGCGCGCCAGGCTGGCTCCCGGGGCTGCGGTAGGCACGCCATGCCTAAAGTGGAGATCTTAAAGCCACCTCTCCTGGGGGACAGTAAGGAGACGGTCGCACACCGGGCGCCGAGGGGAGGGGGAGATGGCAAGTGATCGCTGGACCCTTGAGGAACTCCAGACACACTTAGCCCATGCCCAATTGCAGGCACCACCCACACTCGAAAGCCCGGTGCAAGAAGGCACAGCCACAAGGCGGCGAAGGACTGCCCAGCGCGAGGAGGGCAGCGCGCCAGTGGAGCGGGTCAGCGTAGGTGGGAGGCCCAGGGCGCTGCCGCGCCCACGGGAACGTAGACCGACGTCCTCTCGCGCCCGGCGCGAGCGCGCATGAATGCGACGATGACGTGCATGGGTACACTGTAAGGCTGGGCTCTGCCTTGGCCAAGCTTCCTGTAGTCCGCCACTCATACTGTGCAGGGCTATCCGGGGACGAGCGAATGACGCCCCGAACGCGCTCCATTAGACAGCGGCGGCTCATCGTGGTGAGGGCCAATTCGAAGTAGTCGTCGCAGTCTGGGTGTTCCCCCGTGAACGCTAGGAACCGGCGGAAGACGTCAGACTCGTGGCGCGCGGGATCGCAATTGCCAGGCCCCCCCATCACCTTGTTAGCGCAACAGAAGTCACGCCGCTGGCACGCCCCCCCCCGTCCTTTGCCACGCCGCGACCCGCTCCACAAGGGCCGGCGGGTCGTCCCCGAGCGCCCCGGCACCCGAGGCAGACTCGCCAGGCGACTGTTCCGCTGCTTGGCCCGCGCCCAGCTCTGCACTCGCATGAGACCCGTTCGCATTGGGGGGCGAGGGCATAGTTTTTAAGCGATTCGCCCAGGCCCGCCCCGTCTCCACGGGCAGGCGGCACGCGCGGGGACGAGTCAGCGTCGACGGTCGTAGCGGCGGCAGCGGTGATCGCCGGGGTCGACGTGGTCTCCGGCTGGGCCAGCGCAGTTCGGACACTGGGTCGCCATTGGCTGGAGGAGTCAGCGGCGGGCGACGGCCGGGGGCCACCGTCGCCCTGCGGCCCCGCACGGTCCGTCGAAGGCGACGCCAGTGCAGGAGTGATTCGCTAGCAAAGCCCGCCCGCCGAGGCGGCGCGTCCGCGTTTGCAGCGGGCGGGGCCTGCAGCGGGCCGGTCGCACGCACGGGCGCGGGGGCCCCTGGTGGACGTGGGGGGGGGGTCGGGGGGCAGCGAATCGCCCTCTGCCCACCATTCGCCGGACTGCGGCCTCGTCTTCCAAGGTCCCCTTGTCTCTTTCCACCGCAATGCCCAGGTCGTCCTCCGGGATGCTCTCGTTCTCCTCGTCCTCGCACTTCTCCTCCAGGGACTCCTCCGCCGAGCCCCTCGACGGTCTCCTCGATGGTCCCCTCCCCAGTGGTGGGCCCACCTTCCTCCTGCGACTCACGACCATCTTCGCACTCTTCCCAGTGGAGGCGACTGACCGTCGCAGAGTCTGTTGGAATCCGAGGCGGCTGGGTGTCCCCAGGGGTCGTGTCGTCAGTGGGTTGCGTTGGACGGTCGGCAAGGTCCTCTCTGTCTTCTCCCTGCCCCTTCTCCTGCGGCTCGCGACCCATTTCGCACCCTTCCCGGTGCAGGTGACTAACCATCGCAGAACCCCTTGGAATCCGAGGCGGCTGGGTGTTCCCAGGGGTCGCGTTGCCAGTGGGTTGCGTTGGACGGTCAGCACGGTTCTCTGTCTTCTCCCTGCCCCTCACCCTGCGACTCGCGACTATCTCCACACTCTTCCCGGTGGAAGCGACTGACCGCCGCAGAGGCTATTGGAATCCGAGGCGGCTGGGTGTCCCCAGAGGTCGCGTTGCCAGTGGGTTGCGGTGGACGGTCGGCAAGGTCCTCTCTGTCTTCCACCTGCCCCTTCTCTTGTGGCTCGACCCCCCTTGTCGCGATCTTCCAAGTGTAGGTGAACGACCATCGCAAAGTCTGTCGGAATTCGAAGCGGCTGGGAGTTCCCAGGGGTCGTGTAGCCAGCGGGTCGTGTCGGACGGTCGGCAAAGTCCTCTCTGTCTTCTCCTTGCCCCTCACCCTGAGACTCACGACTATCATCACGTTCTTCCCGGTGGCGGCGACTGACCGTCGCAGAGCCCGTTGGAATCCGAGGCGGCTGGGTGTGTCAAGAGGTCGCGTTGCCAGTGGGTTGCGTTGGACGGTCGGCAAGGTCCCCCCTGACTTCTTCCTGCTCCTCCTCCCGCTATTCGCGACTACCTTCGCGCTCTTCCCGGTGGAGGCGACCCATCTCGCAATCTTTCCGGCATAGGCGACTAACTGTCGCATCTCGAGGAATCATGGGCAGGGAGGGAGGAGAAAAGTCAGTCCCAAGGGAAACGCCCTGCGTAGGCGGGGCGCCAGCCCACCCGTCGGCGCGCTGGGTCTGCGTCGCGGTAATGCCGCCGAGCAGCTTTGTTCGACAGCCGCGCAAGCCAGGCGGTTCCAGAAGAGTGTCGACACAGGTTCCCTGTTCAGTTGCAGCCTGCTGGCCCAGTGCTGTAACACGACGTATGCAACGACCAGGTCGTAGGCCGATGTCGCGCATGTGTCGATCACTCATAAGTCGTACCTCAGCCATGCGCTCAAAGCCATGCTCAGCAAAGCTCGACGCATACATCCCCAAACCATGCTGACGCAGAAAAGCGACGACCTCGGGCTCGCAATCTGTGGTAGGGTCGTTTGCGGGCGGGGCCGCCGAAGCGTCACATCTTGGTCCAGACGGAGAAGTACATTGTTCTGCTCGCTGACGAGCCGCGCGCTGTCTCGCGCGGCGGGCTGCCAAGACTGTGATGGCGTAGTCGAATTCAGGGCCATGCTGACTATGCCAATCCTGGCTGTGCCAACTTCGCTGAGTATCATGTGGGGGACCATGTTGACTGTGCCAACCTTGACTGTGCCAACCACGTGGGTCCTGCCACTCTGACCAGGCCCCGCCAGAAAGCCACGCACTCATCACGAAAATGCGGAAGGGGAAAAGCGAGACAAGAGAAGAGAGGGAACGGGCGGAGGCCTCCTGACGGCGCGCAGCGTGGGCCAGAGCGGCTTGAGCCGAGGCTTGAGCCAGAGGGGGTACGGTCGTTGGTGGGGTTACGCGAAGCGTGAAGAATTTCTAGTTGATGCGGCCAGCTGGCCGTCGCAGGGATGAGTTTTAGCTGCTGCTCCTTTTGAAATCACTTGGGCTTTTGACTCGGAGGTGGTGCCCCGCATCCGTGTCCTGTCTTGTCATCCTCCGTCCTTATCATCCTCCTTCTCCTCCTAATCACCCTCTCTTCCCCCTCCTTTTTCATCCCCGCATCCTTATCCCCCCTTCTCCTCATCCTCATCCTTATCGCCTCCCTCCCTCCCTCCCTCCATCTATGTATCCTCCTCCTCATCCCCCTCCTCCTCCTCCTTTTCCTCCTCCTCCTCATCCTCCCAAACATCATCAGCACCATCAGCAT
>CAUYUJ010003903.1:296358-311358 GCA_963575745.1 Prorocentrum cordatum
AAGATCTCGAAGTGCGTGGGCAAATGTACGAACTTTGACTTCCGTTCGAAGTGCAGGGTGTGCTACCTACTGGCGCTGGAGCGTGTGCTAGTACACCAGCCCAGCGCCTACAGCACCCGAAGGAGCTGGCGGTGGCGACAGCTTTCAAGTTGGCGGGGAGCCACAATGAACAGACCAATCTAGACAAGATCCTTGTGAAGCGCAAGAATTGGACTCAGCCTCAGTAGGACACGGATCTGCTGGAGGATTATCATGCTACCTGATGGAGGTCGCCTGCTAAGTGCGGTGTCCTCGACGCTGGGGCTGCAGAAGGAGATGGCTCGGTGGATCATGTTCCCTGCGGCCTCTCCGGGGAACATGAAGGACAGGCTCATGAACGCCGGCGTTGGCGACAAGTTCTACGAGACTGAGTTCTGGGGACTTCGATTGGTGGACACGGGAAGCAAGGCGGCAAGAGCGGCGAGCAGGAGTTCGATGGCTTAGCCGATACATCAACAGGTAGTCCTACCACCTCCGACGGGAGCAAGAAGAGAAAGAAGAACGAGAAACAGAAGAAGAACAGAAAGGATCTGAATCATTACATCCCCACGGATGTGCTGGTGGAGCTAGCGCGGCGCCGCCACGCAAAGCTTCTCCCGAAAGCGGTGAGCACCCCCTTCGATGAGGTCGTGAGCGCCTTGCAAGCCATCCGCGACCTCCAGGACGAAGAGGTGACCCAGGGAAGGGTGATCTTTCCACCCACCGCGAAGGGTATACTACAGTCGGGGCCTTGCCCTAAGGAACCCATAATAAGGAACGAGGCCCCTTTTTTCCATAAGTTAAACTTCGATTTCCCATCGAGAACATAAGGACAACCTGAGGCAAGCTGTGAAACGATCAAGGAACACCGAGCCCCTCCCCAACGAAAAGGGTTCCTTCTTCAGCGCCCCGACTGTATACCAGGCCCCATCGGTGGGCCTGGTGTGCTCTGCCTTTCGGGCGTTAGCTCCAGTGTGGGTTTTCCTGCTCGTCTGCCCTCGGTCGGCTCGGTCTGCTCGCGCGGGCGCGGGGCGAGCCTTCTCGGCCCGCGTGCCAGCGCCCCGACGACGGGGCTGCGCAAGCAAAGCTCTCAGAGCCGTCCTCCTCCTCCTCCTCCTCCTCCCGACATGTCTCCTCAGGTTCCTCCTCCTTCATGCTCCTCGCTTTTGCCAAAGCTCCTGGGTCCTCCTCGTCGCTCGTCGCTAATCCTCCTCCTCCTGCTCAGCAGCAGCAGCATCCTCATCCTCATCCTCATCCTCATCCTCATCCTCATCACCATCCTCATCATCATCCTCATCATCAGCAGCATCATCATCATCATTATCATCAGCAGCAGCATCATCATCATCATCATCATCAGCATCAGCATCATCATCATCAGCAGCAGCATCATCAGCATCATCATCATCAGCATCATCATCATCATCATCATCATCATCATCATCATCATCATCATCATAATCAGCGTAAGCAACAGCCTCATCATCAGCAGCAGTATCATCATCCTCCTCGTCTTCGTCATCAGCAGCATCATCCTCGTCACCATCATCAGCATCGGCATCATCATCATCACCAGCAGCAGCATCATATGCACCATCATCAGCATCATCAGCATCATCAGCATCATCAGCATCATCATCATCACCTTTAGCATCATCGTTATCATCATCATCATCATCATCATCAGCATCATCATCATCGTAATCATCAGCAGCAGCAGCATCATCAGCATCAACATCATCATCATCGTCAGTGTCATCGTCGGCATCATCATCATCATCATCATCATCATCATCATCATCACCATCAACACCCGCGTCCTCATCAGCGTCCTCCTCGTCATCATCGTCATCATCATCATCCTCATCATCATGATCATCGTCATCATGATCATCATCGACGACATCGTCATCATCATCCGCAGCATCGGCATCATCGCCATCATCATCACCATCATCAGCATCATCATCGTCATCATCATCGCCACCGCCATTGTCATCACCAATAACAACATCAACACCAAAATCATCAGTCAGCAGCAGCAGCAGCAGCATCATCAATACCGTCATTATCATCATCACCACCATCATCATTATCGTTATCACAGCCACATCTCCATCAGCATCACCAACATCATCTGCATCATCATCAGTATCGTCGTCGTCCTCATTATCATCGTCTTCAGCCTCATCCTCATCCTCATCCTCAGCCTAAGCCTCACGAGCCTCATCAGCATCGTCCTCATCCTCATCCCCCTCTTCGTGCGGTGGAAGGCGGCCGTCCGCGCAGGCCCCGCAGCAGGCCTCGGACACTGCCGGCCACGCGTGCGTGCCGAGATGCATGTCAGATGTCCCCCCTCTCTGCGCACGAGTTTTGGCACGTACGTGCACAGATCCGACGCCACCTGCTCAACACCCTTCCAGTCTAGGGACACAATGCCCGCCCACACAAGGAGATCCCTGAGGAGCCCTTACTGGGGGAATACGTGGCAATTGCATCCCTCTTGGGACCCTCTTGGGCCGTGTTTGGAGCCTCGTAGCGGTCCTGGAGCCTCCTTGGGCGCCTCTTGGAGGCTGTCAAAACTGGAAAACGAATTTGCTGAAAATCTACGTCTTCCTCCGGGAATGGTGTGACGTTTGCCTCCTGGGGCCCTTCTGGGGGGCTCCTTAAAGGCCTCCTGGGGGCCTCTTGGGGGCACCTTGGCGCGTCTTCACATTGTCTGGGGGGCGTCTCGGGTGGCGCCAGAGCGCCCCAGACGCAATGTTGGACGGGCTTGGACAAGTTCTGGGGCGCTTTCAACTGTCCGGGAGCTCTCTGCGCCCCCACGGGCCGCCGGGGACTCCCATGCCAACCCGTGGCCGCAATCCGGCTCCCCCTCCCAGCCAACGCGGATATATATATATATATATATGTATATATATATGTATATATATATATATGTATATATGTATACGTCTATAAATATACATAAATGTAGATGTGTATATACACATGTGTATATGTATATGTAAAAGTAAATGTATATGTATATATCAATATGTTTGAATATCTCTATGTGCATGCGTACGTAAATGTATGTATGTGTTTGTGTGTACACTTATCGATGTATGCATATGTATAGGGAATGTCTGTGTATATTCATACACCTATGTATATGTATATGCGCATGTAAGCTTAAGTGTGTGTATACGTGTATGTATATGTATGTGCATACGTGTCTGTAGCTGCAGACGTGTATAGATATATATATATATGTATAACTGTGTATATGTATATGGCTGTGCACAGTTATATGTATACGTATAGTATACGCACACGCATATGTAAATGCATAGGTACATGGAACTGCATATGCATGAGCATATGCACATGTATGTGTATGCGATGTGTATATGCATGCGTGTCATGTACATGTGTAGTTGCTTATACGCACATGTAGATGTACATGTGTATGTATATGTGTATGATTGAATATATATATATATATATATATATATATATAGATATATATATATATATGTGCAGATGCAAGTGTATATGGATACGTAAATGTATGTGTATGTGTATAGTGTATACGCACAGTACATGAATGTGTGCATGTATTGTACATGAGTGTGTACATGTATATGTGTATACGTTTGTAGTGGCATGTCTGGATGTAAGTGTATATGCATACGCGTGTGGGCTATATGTATCTATATGTGTATATAAACAGATACAGATACATAAATGTATATATAGATGCATTCGAACATGTATATGGATGCAGATGTATATGCATAATTGGTATCGGTATAGGTGTATATACGTGTATAAGATTACATTTCGGCTTCGCGCTAAGCATATTGGTTCTGGAAGTGTGGCAAGTTGACGGAAGGGCAGGATGGAACATCATAGCATTTAGTTATAACTCCTTTCTGTGTTTTCGACATCGTCGTGATAAGAATGCATTTCGCCATCATTCCCTCATAGTTGTCTCTTTCTCTTGCTTATGATTGCCCTAACCTGTGAATTATTCCCCATCCTCCTTAACTCTTTTTGCGGAGGTTCACCTTGGAGAGCCCCTTGGGGGGCTCACCGAAATTCTTAAGAGCTTCTTGGGGCCTTCTGGAGTCCTCCTGAGCACCCTCTGGGGGCCTCAGGGGGCTTCCTCGGGCCACCCTGCATCCAACCGCGATCTCCCTGAACGAGCAGGTCACGACTTGGAATGGTTCGAGGGGCGTCTTGGGGCCATCTGGGGCCGTCATAGGGCTCTCTTCGGGCCATCTTGGGACCCTGTTGGGCCGTCTTGGAATTCTCTTGGACTGTCCGGACGCCCTTATGGCCAATTGTTTGGCGAGTTTCGGGCCTCCTGGGCGGTCTCAGACGCCTGGAAGACGGAAGAACAGATGTTCCCCAAAATCATACAAACACCATAGCAGCTTCACATTTTCCTGATGTTCGAAAGCGTCGTAAGGGGTCTTCTTTGGGTCGTCTTCGGGCGTCTGGTGTGGCATCTGGGGCCTCTTGGGGCTCTCGCGGGGCCGTGCGGCCGCCCTGCTGAGTGATTTGGACCCGTGGCCTAAGCCAAGCAGGGGTGTCCAGGAGCCCCGGGAAGCTGGGGGGACTTTCTTCTGCGAGGGCGTCCAGGACGCCCCCGGAGCCACGGATCTGGGGGGTCCTTGTTGGGAGGGGGTCCCACCCCCCCAAGGTGAAGAAAAGGGACTATTTATCGATAGATATATCTATATGTATATATATATATACATACATACATATACATATACTTGTACATATACACGCGTAGAGGATATGACTCCCACATTTCAGATGCCCTCCTTGTGGCCCATGTGGCGTCGAAAACAGATGAAACGGCTCGCCAAATGCGTGCGTGTGCGCAAATGTGTACCCAGCGCGCATGCGCCAGAAGCAGGTTGGATCCCCCTCTGCAAGCTCATTTCTGCGCGTAAAGAATCTGAGGCCCGCATGGCGGATGCCTCACTTGTGGCCCCGCTCTCGCCGAAAGACCAGCGAGACCACTGGCCAAATGCGCACGCGCCAGACGCATGAGTGCCACATGAGATGCGCCAGGCGCTTGCGTGCCAAATGAGCATGCGTCAGACTCATGTTTGGTATCCACCTCTCCGCACGCCTATCTTCACGAGTGCAGAACCCGACTCCCACATGTTGGATGCCTTACTCGTGGCCTCATTGGTGTCAAAAAAACGTGAAGACACATGCCAAATGCGCATGCGCCAGACGCAAGCGTGCGAAATGCGCATGAGCAAAACGGATGTGGGATACACCCCTCCGCGCACGTATTTTTACGCGTAGAGAACACGACGCCAACATTGCAGGTGCTCCACTTGTGGCCTCCGTGATGCCAGACAATGTGAACACACGTCGATGCGCATGCGCCAGAGGCATGTCAGATACCCTCCCCCGCTCTGCACATTTACTGTCACGCGTCCCGCTCGGCTTGGCGAGGGCGTCGCGAAACGTGACCACTGCTGAACCACACGAGAAGACCAGGCCCTGTGCACCTGTGCAGACTCGGGGGCAGTCCAGGCTGGTCTCCACGGGCGCTCAAATCAGCGCAGCCCAAGGCGGCGACGACCACTCCCGCACCCCGGGTGGCGCCGCCGGAGGCGGCGCGGTGGCGGTCAAACCGCCCCCGACTGCTCTGGAGGCCCGTGGGGGCCAGCCTCGGCTATCTCTGGGTGCTGTGCGTGCGCAGCCCCAGGCCTCGCCAGCTCCCCCCCCCGCACCCCGCACAGGGCGGCGGCTCAGGGGATAAAAGCCTGAGCCTCTAGGCTCAGACCAGCCCCACCCAGGATGCCCCGCCGTGCCTCCTCCCCCTCACACCACGCTGCTGTGCATGCAGAAGCCGTCGGGCAGATGCCTCTCCAAGGGCTTCCTGGCCGTGAGCCTTGGCACAAGCCGCGCCACGTCCACGCGTATGTGTGATGCGGCGACCGTCGACCATTGATCGTCAACCGCCTCGGTTGGCGCCCGGCCAACAGAGACGCCAGAGGCAGGGGATGTTGGGCGGGCCAGGCCAAGGCCATCGAGAAGCTTCCCCGACAGGCGGAAGCATAGTCGCAAGCATCCACATAAATGATGCAGGTTGGCTCCAGCCTCGCCTCTCCTGTTTCGCTGAGCTCCGCTGGAGCCTGCGACCACTCTTCGCTTTCCTCGCAAGCTATCATGCGTCTCCACCCCCCATCCTCCACACAACACCTTCCCCTCCCCCACTTGCCTTCTGCGTCTACTCAGTCTGAGCTTTGAGCTTGCTGGCTGCTGGTCTGCGGAGAGCCACTCCCGACGATGTCTGCCTCCGACCGAGCTCGGCCGAGACGCGCGCCCGCACGGGACGCCATCCCGCACCGTCGCTCACGCTTCACCCACCTGTGAAAAACCTACTCCAGCAACTCGCGTCAAATTGCTGCGTCGGCGGATTGGCACCCTGGGCCCCGGCGGTGCCACTCCGCCAGACGGCCCGCTCTGGGCTCCCCACGCACGCCGAATCCCCCCCCCCCTCGCGATCGAAGCCACGCAAAGGACAGCCCCATTCCCACCTCCCCACGCGATCCGCCCCCCACGCTGACCAGATTTCACCCTGCCATGAAACTTTCAACAACATGTGCCCCAGGTTGCGCTGTGGGCTACGGCAGAAACTCTCATTCTACCAAATTGTCCGTTTCCCCACTCCGTCTGCTATGAATTGCGCCTCAGATTGTGCCAAAGATCGCCAGACACCCCGCATAATAACAAATAGTGTTCTATCTCACTGCGTCTACGATAGACTGCTCCTCAGGTTGCACCATAGGCTGCGCCTGACACCCCGAGTTCAACCGAATTGTCCGTTGCCTCAGCGAGCGCTATGGGTTGCGACAAAGGTTGCGCCGAAGATTTCGCCAGACTTCCCGCAGTCCACCGAATCGTCCGTTGTCAAAGTGGGTGCACCATTGCGCCATCATTTGTTGCGCCAGTGTTTGGGCCAGACACCGTGCAATCCACCAAATCGTCCGTTGTCACCGTGGGCGCGCCATTGTTGCTCACCGCAACCCATTCAGAATCAGCAATCCGCCAAATCGTCCGTTACGTCAGTGGATGCGCCATCGCACCATGCATTGCGCCAAGGTTGCGCCAGACACCCGGAATCCAATGAAACACTCCGCTTCCCGTGTGAGTGCACCATTGCGCCATCAGGTGCGCGACGGGTCGCGCCACAGGTTGCGCCAGACGCCCCACAGTGCGCCCGATCGTCCGCTGTCCCAGTGCGTGGGCCCTCAGTGCCCCAGAGACCCCACACAGCCTTCGCCGATTGTGGAACCATCCCGAACACGTGCCACCCCCCACCCCCCTCCGCCGCCCCATCCCCTCAACCCCTCCCCTGGGTCTCCCCCTTCGGTGGCAACTCATGGGAGCCTCCCATATCATCTTGTCGGCTCTTGCGAATCGACGCTATCGACGCTAGTCGACGCTAACCGACGCAGAATCGACGCTGATCAGCGCTAACCGACGCTAAATCGGTGCTATCTCATCGACTCCCGGATGCTAATCGATGCGGATCGACGCTAAGGACGGACTTAAGCGGGTTTACAAGGCCCCCATGATTTGCTACCGAATCCCCCCCCCTGGGTCGGGCAACAGCCTCGCGGGCCCTGATGAAGCCCTCGGCCAGCACCTTCGTGAGCGCGGAGGCGCGGTAGGCGTGCGAGGGCACCTCCTGCTTCGTCGTCATGTAGCGGATGCACTCCTTCAGGGCGTAGAGGGAGGCGTTGATCTCCGCGCCCTCCTGCTGCCGCTCCCGGGAGTGGTGCATCGAGTCCTTCCGCCTCTCGCTGCCGGCGCAGTCCACCAGCATCAGCTGGCCCCGCGCCTGCAGCATCTGGAGCACGCACACCGCGTGGCTCCTGGAGCTGACCTCGTTGGCGTTGGTCGCGGAGGTGGCGCGCCGCGAGTGCGCCGCCTGCAGGATCGCGCAGAGCTCCTTGGCGCTCTTGGGCACCAGGCTGGTGGCGCCCTCGCCGTGGGCGAGCTACACGTCCGTGTCCGCGTAGCCTCGCGGGTCGGGCCCCCCTCGTCCGCGACCCCGCGGATGCGGGGGCGCTTCTGCTGCGCAGGCCCCGCGGGAAACGTGTCCGTGCGACCGCTCGGGTGGGGCGGACACGTGGGGCAGGGGCAGAGGCGGATTAAGAGGAGAATCTCTCGGAGCTGCCCCTGGAGAAAGGAAACGCAGGCATCCAGCTGGGCTCGCTCCCCAGACCCCACTTGGGAGATAGCCCGCCCCTCTGCGTGCCCCCCCGAGCCGCGCATCCGCGGGGTCGCGCCCAGGATCCAGACCGCGAGGGCGCAGATACGGATATGCTCGCCGCTCGTGACCTCGGGCACGTAGGCGCCGTCGGCCCGCTCCCGCAGCCGCAGCTCCGGGGCGGCCGCGCCGCCGCCCGCGGAGGCGCTGGCGGCCAGCAGGTCGCAGCAGCGGTTCCCGCGCAGCTCCACGAACTGCACCGCCAGCAGCGGCTCCCCGCCCGCCGCGTCAGCGTCGTGGAAGAGGTCGTGGGCGGCCATTTCCTCTGGTGGGAAGCGAGATAGAAGGACCGGCTCAGGGGAGGGGGGGACGTCGACCTGGAACCGGCGATGCATCGCCGGCAGGTTGGCGATAGGCCCCCGATGGCGGGGGCGGGGTGGGGCGACCAGCCCCCTATCAGCGACCAGTGGGCGGCGGAGGCTGGTGCGTTTCCCCCTGAGCCGATCCCCCCCCTGATCCTCTATGGCGGACATGGTGTGCGTCTTCCCGCTGCCCGTCTGGCCCAGCATGAACATCGTGCCGACGCCGCCCTTGGAGGCGCTCCGCACGAGGTCGGCCGCCGCCACCGAGTACACCTCCCGGTTCTCGGCGCCCTGCCCGAACGCGCAGTCGAACTTGAAGTAGTGGTGCTTGACGAAGGGGGACTTGAGATCGGCCTCCAACAAGCAGTTGTGCAGCACCACTTGCCGCGGCAGCGGCTGGCATGGCACAAGTGAGAACACGTCATAGTCCCCGTCCCTCCTGTCCTTGTCGAACAGGGGGCGCTTCCGCACGAAGACCTGGACCGCGCCGCCCGATCGGCCGCCGCCTGGCCGGCTGCCCGAGGAGGTACCGCCTGGACCCGCGCCAGCCAGAGTGCCGCAGCCCTCGTCCTCCTGCAACACCTGCCTGCGATACTGGGCGATCGCTTTACAGAAGAGCTCCCGGTGCTTGCCTCTCAGCTCGTTCTTGTCGAACATCTGCCTGCCACCCTCGTCGCCGTCGTCGGCCACCTTCAGCGCGCCAGCGCGCCCGGCCGCTGCGCCGGGCGAGGCGAGGCCCGCCGATGGCCGCGCGCGCGCGGAGAACGACCTGAGGAGCAGCGCGTCAGGCTCGCCGCCCGCGGCGAGCCTGGCGATGCTGCAGCCAGGAGGCGACAGCGATCCGGGCCGCACACGCGAGCCCGGGCCCGGGCGGCTCTGCAGGTTCGCGCTCGAGAGGCTCCTCCATGACGCCGACGCCGCCGCCGCCGACGACGCCGACGCCGACGCCGACGACGCCGACGACGACGACGACGACATCCACGAACGACGGCGACGACGACGACGACGACCACCACCACCACCACCACCACGACCACGACCACGGCGAGGACCGCCACGACCACGACCACGACCACGACGACGTTGACGACCACGACCACGACGTTGACGACCACGACGACCACGACGACGACGACGACGACGACGACGACGACGACGACGACGACGACGACGACGACGGCGGCCACGACCACGACCACGACCACGACAGCAACCACGACCACGACCACGACCAAGACCGCGACCACGACAACGGAATCGTCACCACGCACGCCTCACGACCACGGTGGCGAGGTCTCCTGCCGAGCAGCGGCTCCGTGCGCGGGCCCCTCGAGGACTGCGGGGTCGACGCCTGGGGCGACTGCGGGCTCCGCAGGGACAGGCTGCGCCACGAGGAGCCCAGCGCGTCGCAGTCGGCCGACGCCTGCGCCTGGCCGGGGCCGAGGCTCCCCCCCCCGAGGCTCGAGGATCGAGGCTCCAGGGCTTGGCGACGGTGCCTCGCCGCGGCGATCGGAGCATCGTGCGAAGCACGCGTCGCTGTGTCCCGCGTGAGTGCCGCTGCAGGGGCCCCGTGGGCGTCCGCGTCTCTGCTCGCGCTTCCTGGGCCACGCCTCGGAGGTCCGCTCGGACCTTCTGGGCCCGTGCTGGAAGTCCAGGATGTTTGCTTCTTGGGAGGTCCCGCAGTCCCCTGGGGACCTCCGTGCCCGACGCACGCATCGCCAATTACAGGGGCCTGCCACACACGCACAGTTTGTTGGCGAGGCTTGCACATAGACCGCACTAGGCGGCAGTAGGGGAAGGTAGGCGGGATAATCATTTTCATCATCTTTCCGTGAAGACGGAGAGGCAAGATACGAGATGAGCAGCTTTCGTATCATTCACCGTTCTTCCGTAGGCTGCTTGGGCCAAGCCCCAGAGCTGAGAGCTAGCATAGCCGAGTCCACGCTCCCAACGCGTGGGAAGCAAGACGGGTAGATTTCGGATCAGACTGGAGGCTGCGAGGCCAAGCGCGAGAGGGACCTCCGAGGGAGACGTCTGGAGGGAGAGACCTTCGGAGGCCCGGGGGCAGAGGGCGGGAGCAGCCAGGGCGGCAGGCAGCGAGCGGGAGGCTGGAAGCGCAGCAGGGAACGGCGGGGGAACGGCGAGGGGGGGGAGGAGGGGGGAGGGGCTGGCCAGCAGCCTGCTCACAGGCCCGGGCGGCTTCGGCGCTTCTCGTCTGACGAGCGGGTGGGCCACGGCCCGGGGTCCGCCCTGTCCAGCAGGAGGCCGAGCGCCAGAGTGCCAGGGCCTGGTGCCCCCTTGAGAGGGCCGCAGATGGGTACTCACTCACTCTCAGACGTGTGCTGCGCCAAAGCAGCCAGCTGGCCTCCGAACCCCGCTGGGAAGGCGAAGGAGAAGGAGATGGATAAGGAGATGGAGGAAGAGGAGGAGGAGGGAAGGGAGGGAGAGCAAGAGTGGAAGAGAGGAGGGGGGAGAAAGAGGGTGGGAGGAGGAGGAGAGGTAAAGCAATAGGAGGAGGAGAAGGAGAAGAACGACGGACCCGAGCAAACCCAAGATGCATCAACGATGCTTCCATACGCCTACCCGCCCCAAGTCTCCTGCTCGGAAGCCCCTACAACCATGGTTTTTCACTGCGGGGGCGGGGCCCATGGAAAGACGAGCGCCCCGTGGCCGTGTCATGAAAGCGATGACCTGCTGCCAAAAAGGATATGCCGCCCACACCTGCAGTTCTACGAACGGCGACAAGTTCGGATCACAAAAATCAAGGCAGTGTCCAACGAGAGCCCCGCTCTGAAAAAGAGCCGCCCTCAATCCGTGCAGATGGTGTCCAATGCTGATCGCCTGGTGACAAAACCTAAGGAAGTCGCGAGCGAAAGCCCCCAGTTGAAAGGATGCGCCCTCCACCCGTCCCGCTGTTGCACCAACTACTGGGGACGTCTCAAGAGAAAGTCACGTGGTGGAAAAGAAAAACGCCCTTCAATTGTGTAGCTGCTGGGCACATTTAGAACTAATTTGCGCGGCGCTTGGGCGAAAACCACATGTTGAAAAAGAGAAGGAGAAGCCATCCGTCCGTGTAACTGGTGGACGCTTCTGACACGAATGTGCGCGGGGCTGTGCGCGGCACTAAGGCGAGAGCCACATCTTGAAAGCCATCGCCCCACCATCAATGTAACTGTCGGGTTCTGTGATCCGTGGCCCATGGCGCCGTCTCCCCCTCATTCCCCCCTCGTCCTCCTCCTCCTCCCTCCCTCCCCCCTGCTCCTCCTCCTCCTCCTCCTCCTCCTCCTCCTCCTCCTCCTCCTCCTCGTCCTCCTCCTCCTCCAGGTTGTGAGCGTGACTTGGCATGTGTTGGGTCTCTGGTAGCCTCAGGATACGGACCTGCCGAAACCTCCGACAACCTCTGGAGACCTCCGGAAACTTCGGGGAGCTCCTGAACCTGCCTTTCTCCCTTCTCCTCTTCTTCTCCTCCTCCCTTCCCCCTCCCCCCTGCGCCCACCCACCCTCCCACTCCTTTTCCTCTTTCTTCTCCTTCTCATCCTCCTCTCCCTCCTAGGAAGCGCTTCCGAACCCCCCCAAACCCCATTCGAACTGCCCCTAACTCCACCGAGCCCCTAAGCTCTTCCTCCTCCTCCTCCTCCTCCTCCTCCTCCTCATCATCATCATCATCATCATCATCAGCAGCAGCAGCATCATCACCAGCATCATCATCAGCAGCATCATCATCAGCATCATCATCGTCATCATCATCAGCAGCATCATCAGCATCATCAGCAGCAGCAGCATATTCAACATCAGCATCATCATCAGCATCATCAGCATCAGCATCGTCATCATCAGCATCATCATCATCATCGTCATCAGCAGCATCCTCATCATCGTCATCATCATAAACAGCATCATCATCATCATCATCATCATCATCATCATCATCAGCAGCAGCAGCATCATCATCAGCAGCATCACCATTAACACCATCATCATCATCATGATCATCCTGCTCCTCCTCCTCCTCCTCCTCCTCCTTCTCCTACTCCTCCTCCTCCTCCTCCTGCTCCTCCTTCTCCTCCTCCTCCTCCTCCTCCTCCTCCTCCTCCTCCTCCTGCTACTCTTCGTCCTCCTGGGCATTCTCTGTCTCCATCTCTTCCTCCACCTGTACAGAACCTCAGATCCTCATAATTTCCTTCTCCTCCTCCTCCTCCTCCTCCTCCTCCTCCTCCGCCTCCCGCCCCCCTCCACCCCCCTCCTCCTCCTCTTCTACTGACTGTCCCTCTGGGACGGGGGCCTGCAGCGCCCGCGCCGCCCGGGCCGTTCTGCTCTCGGAGCTCTTGTGCTGGTCCAGCCGCCGCTTGTCAAGCCGCCTGGCGCGCCCCGATGGGAGGGACGCATCGGGGATGACGGGGAGGCGGGGAGAGCAGCAGGGGGAAAGTGTGAGTGGGGAAGTTGAGGGAGATTTCGGAAGCGGGGGAAGCAAGGGAGAAGGCGGCGGAGGAGGTGGGAGGGCTCCTCATCCACCTCCTCCTCCACCTCCATTTCCTCCTCCTTTGCATCCTCCCCATCCTCTACGTCCTCCTTCTCCTCCTCCTCCTCCTCCTCCTCCTCCTCCTCCTCCTCCTCCTCCTCCTCCTCCTCCTCTTCCTGGTAACACTGGTAACAAGGTGCAACGCGGCCGTGCAAGCACAGCAAACGCGCGCCTGAAAAAGATGTGGCCCAGCCCTGGAAACTTGAACCGCGAAGAGAAACCCTTACACAGTTTCAAGGGGGCTGGTTCCACATCATCCCCGCCTTCCAGGCAGGGGAGGATCCCTATCAGTGATTTCCAGACCGTTACGAGTCACCCCAGGCGGGTGACTCTGGAGAAGGTGAGGGTGGTCCCCCCCTTCCTCGTTCTCCATGCGCCTGTTCCTCACACGATCAAAGGGGTGGGCACGACACCAACCTCGCCTTCCAGGCGAGGGCCCTTTAAAGTGTTCAAAGCCGACTGGCTGGCATAAACCAAAACAGCTGGGTGAGCCCTCCACGGGGGGGGTAAATCGACGGGCTGCCATCCCCCGGAACTAACATTCTCAGGGGGCTCACCCGAAGCAGCTCCGCCATGCAGGCGAGGTCTCGACATCATCCACCTTCGCCCCCTCACAAACCCATCTCCTTCAGGGGCTGGGCAACGAAGCAGCGGTCAAGAAGTCTGACCGAGAAACGAAACTTTCGAGAAGGCGAGAGTGGTCCCTGGCACGCATCCGCGCTGAAGCTTGCGAAGCTCGCTGCTGTCGCGGGGCGGGGCACTCTCCCCTGCTGGGGAGCCACCTCTTGTCTGCTGCCTCAAGCGATCCTGTTCCGGGAAGCAGGGCTGCAGGAGTTTAGTACCCCTCCCCATGCTGTAGCCACCACAGAGATTACAGGATATGATGGGCAGATTGCTCCCATACTGAGGCAATGGTGAAGGGCTCGCCGCGTGATAGTTGCCTTTGCGAGGGAGTGAGGGTACTCTTGTGAGCAGGGCCTCCTGCTTTGAGAGGCGATCCTCCTGAAACAGGTGGTAAGAAACAGGTGGTAAAACGGTACCCTTTGCCTGTCCAAGTGGGGGAGCGGGAGAAGACAGACGGGCAGGGGGAAGGGGGGCGGGGAACCCTGGACGGCCCCGTGCTCGTGCTCGTGCGGGATCATCCGAAATCCTCTGTAACCTTCTGGAGTCCTGGAGAATCCTCCGGGGTCCCGAGGACTCCTTGGGAGTCCTCCAAAATCATCCCTGGTCCTTTTGGGAACCTGAAGCATCCTCAGGAATCGCTTAGCGTCCTGAGGAATGATCGGGGAATGTTTTGGAACATGTTCGGACAATCTCAAGAATCCGCACGAGCCCACCGGCATATTCACGGGTCCTGAAGAATCCGTTGGAGTCCTAAGGAATCTTCTGGCATCCTCTGGAGTCCAGAGGAATCCGAGAATCCTCTGGAGTCCTGCAGAATCCTCGGGAATCGTTTGGAATATGAAGGGCCCTGGGAGATCTTACAGAATCCTCGGGACGCCTGTTTAGAATAATCCTGTAGAATCTCCACAAGTCCTCAGGAATCCTGCGGTCCTGAGGCATCCGATGGAATCTTGAAGAATTCCCAGTCATCTGCAGGAGCCTTGAAGAAACCTCAGGAATCCTGGGGACTCCTGAAAAATCCTCCGGGATCCTTTGGAATCCTGCGGGGTCCTGGGGGATCCTGATGAATCCTCGGGGCTCGTACGGAATCCTGAGAGATGATGGCTGAGGAGTCCTGGGAGATCCTTAAGAATCCTGGGGGGTCCCGTAGAATCCTGCTGACTGCTGAATGGCCCTGGGGAATCTTGAGGAATCCTGAAGGATCCTGAGGGATCCGAGGAATCCTGAGGAGTCCTTGTGGA
>CAUYUJ010003903.1:313858-331358 GCA_963575745.1 Prorocentrum cordatum
AACGCACAAGAGCTCGAAAAGTTCTATCTAAGAGGGATGGGGCTTAGGCCCTGAACCCCAGCATGGGCCACCTCACGGGGGCAAGGCAGGTTCAGCACTGCCCAGAGATTGCTTGGGAGTGCTGCCAGTAAATACGCTGGGTGGCTGGTGGCTGATAGCCAAGAGAAAGGAGAGCGCAGCGACACCTTGCGTCTTCAGCTCCATACAACGTAAAGGTTAGGAGGGGGGGGGAAGAGGAAGGAAGTGGATGAGGCAAGTCTTCGAATTCGTGCTTACTGTAGCCAGGTAGGGAGGCGGAGGCACAGCGTGCGAAATTGTCTGTTTGATCTCTGAAAGGCCCGCCCCCCCTGACATGGGTAATGAGTGAAGGCGGAGCCCCTTAAAGAATCACCTCAACGAAGAGAAAGACCAAGATACGATATGATACGAAAGCCGTGCATCCGTGAAGGACTCGTGGGCAGAGAGCGCGGTTAAAAAGTTGCCAGGGCCGCGTCCGGCGCGCCGGGCAGGGGGGAGAGGGAGGGAAGGGGAAGAGAGGGAGGAGGGGAGTTAGGGTGGGCACAGAGAGCGCCATGCACTCACAGGATCCAGCCTGCACACGGCTTGTGGAAGAAAACGGGGAGCACGGGAGCGGAAGATAACGGGGAGCACGTCTGCAAAAAAAACGCTGGCTCCGTGATCCCGCAGCCCGCGATGAAGAATGAAGGGGCCCTGGGACACACAAATAAATACACACAAACAAAAAGATTCACCATATTTTCCCATGTTTTCTGGGTTTTTGTCTTCCCCACCACTTCCCATATTTTCCCATATTTTCTGGGGAGTCGACGATTAATTGTGTCTGTGTGTTCTTCCCCTCCTGAAAGAAGCCGGCGAGGCAGAGCAGACGAAGAGCCCAAGGGGAGCCCCTGCACGGGCCACCCCCCACAAGAAGGCGATGCGGCAGCGCAGAAGGCCCCAGGCGACAAGGATGGGCAAGAAGGCAGGAAAAGTGGCGCCGTTCCCAGAAGGAGCAAACGGCATGGACATAAAAACTGTTGACGCTCCGCGCGGATTTTTGAGGATCTGGACCCCCCTCCCTGGCGATCGAAGCGCGCAAGGGTTGGTGCTGGAGGCGCCACCCTGGGGGTCCCAGCGCAGATCCAAGAAACCTGCGCGGAGCGCCAAAAGTTTATGTCTGCGGCGGTTTTTCTTTTTCGCATGCCCGAAGAACCAATGGACAAGAAAGCACCGAGAGCGGCATGACCGCATCAATCCACATCGGGTTCAGGCGGCACATCCGTCTCAATCGGATCACCAAAAAGCGCATTCATGAAGAAGTCCTAAGCCTCCTCCGCCTCGGCGGCGTCGACAATATCATCGAACCTGCCATATAAACGAGGCTAGCCAGGCGACGCCGACGGCCCACCGCCATGCAATTGTGCCCCCGCGGCACGGGCCTGTCCCTCAGGATGGTGAAAGATGCAATCGCCCCTCCTGCACTGTCGACCGAACCGACACAGCGGAAGCAGAGGAAAGCAGCCGAGCTAACAGCAGAAAACTGATGTTCCAGGCTCTCTGCGCGCTCTACCATACTTTTCTGAACATTGTCGATCTCATCGAATAACTTGGCATGTTGCTGCGAAATGCGCTCGCCAAGCCCCCTCACCACGGGGAGGGCCAATGTTTCAGAAGTTTGTGCCAAGGAGGGAGGAGGAGGAGAGGGACGAAGCGGGAGGGAGGGAGGGACTTCGAATTCGAACGTCGCACTCAGCAAAGCTTTGACTGCCACAACGAGCACGCCAATGGTGAAAGGCGGGGTTGTCTGACATGCATCGTCTTCGTGGACCTGCTCCCGTCGTCCCTGTCTGATGCTGGCATGCAGCGTCTCGTCAACAACTTCAACAATGTCGGGACGATCCCTGTGAATCGTGCCGTCGGCGACTCTCTTATCGATGGTGTGGTCTGTCTTGCGATTGTTTTGCATGTGTCAGCAGTTCTTCACGCCCTTGAAGTGAGCCCAGGTGGTCTCTATCTTGTGCATGGCGGACGTTGCTCACCTCTTGCGAACCAACATCTGCATCTGCTTGCCCCAATCCTTTCGGATGACTTTTTAGATTGGTGCCAGCAGGGCGGATTATTGCAAGCGGCGGCGTTCACCCATCAAGGAATGGATGTGTTTGTCCAGATCTGTCGTGGGTGGTTCAAGGCAGTTGTGTCGGCCTCGCTCCTTGTCTTTTTCTAGCCGCCCAAAACATAGTTTCATTCAGTGCGAAGGCTCGCTCATGCGGCGCAGCGTTGGTCCAATCAACGCTCCGTTGCCAATCCTGCAATAGAGCAATGCACGGATAACTGTAACTGCGACTACGTGGGTGATGGCGCGGCCAAGGGGTAACGCCTCTTCCAGGCACGCGCTGGGAGCTGCATCTGGACAAAGAAGTCGGCGATATGATCAAATGTGGATGATTGCAGGTACAGTGCATGAGGACACGTATGGAATAGGTTCTCTTCCCCAGCAGTACGCATTCCCAGCTTCTCCGATCCCCAAAACGTCCAAATGTCCTCCGAGGTATTGGCGAGAAGAACACTGGCAATGGCGTAATCGTGAAGGGCGGTCCAATGGACCAGTGTCTTGCCCTGGTCGCTTCTGTGCAGTACTGGGTTTTGACCATCGGTCTCGTCGTCGTCGTTCTCTGCGTGCGGCCCCGCCTCCGACCCGAAACCCCCATCCACTATCATACGGAAGCCTTTACTCTGTACGTCCCGACATTTTGACTCCAACTGGGGGCATACACTGCCTCCAGCTCCTATTCGGGCTGCTCTGCGCGAGAGTGTGGACGCCAGCGACCCTGATCATGCCGAACACCCAGATGCGAAAATCCAAAGTTGCCATCCTGTCCGATAGAGGGTTGCAGCAAGTATGGCTCCCCGCGTCTGTGCAAGAAGAACAGGCCTCGGAAGAGAGTAGCGAACACTCATGCCACGCTCGTGTGCCAATGTGCCCCCCCCAATGATCAATATTGGCGGTGGGTTGGATGAGTTGCACTCCGACTGCAGTCTTCCCCGCACGTGCCAACTTTGAGTTTTGGGGGGCGGAAAAGTGTCCACTAATTGTTTCCCTCTGCCAAATCCAAAACCAGCTTCGTGTGTCGCCCCCCCGGCTGCCGAACCAATGTAGCCTTACTCGAGCTCCCATGCTTCGCGCGGTCGTGCTCTCCACGTCTCTGCACAGACTATTAGATCCCAGCGTCGGTCCACGTAGGGAACCGAACTCTGTACACCGACGCGTTTTCCGGCCCTGCACTCAAACTTGCAAACAGGAAAGCGGAACATGGTGTAGAAGGGATCCTGGTGTCTACATTTGTCGTTGTTTCCCAAGGAAGCGGATAAAACAAGTGCAGACCACACCACCCCGACGTCGTCCCAGACCCGCAGAAAGTCCTGGGATGGAGAACCAGCCCGCCTCTGGTCATGTCTATGCTCCAGCTTCTGACCACGACCACCTTCAAGCAACGATCCATACAGGCCTCGGAAAAAATAGCGAACACTCATGCCACATTCATCGGTGAACGCCTCCCGCCCCCCCCAATGTTCAAAGTTGGCGGTGGGTCTGATGAGTTGCACCTCGACCGCAGTCTCCCCCGCGCGTGCCAACTTTGAGTTTGGGGGGCAGGGGGGGTGTTCACTAATCGTTTCCCTCTACCGTACGTACGGTCATCGAAAAGCATCAAAGACTGAGCACTGCATTGCGCTTCAAGACACCCCCGACATCCTCCTTCGACGGGTAGGCGGGCCGCCGCCGGCATCTGCAGATAGGAACCCCTAGCCCCGAAGGGCAGCCAGGGCAGCATGGGCAGAGCTGGAGGAGGGGAATGATTGCGCGGGGGGGGGGGGACAAGGAGGAGAGGGAGGAGGAGGAGGAGGAGGAGGAGGAGGAGGAGGAGGACGGTTTTGCAGTTTTGTCCCGATGGCAGCAGTTCCGGGCCCTGGCCGCCCTCCTCCCCCCCCACATCCCCAAGCAACATCACGACTCATGGGGACCTCCGAGCTGGTGTTGGGTTATTCCTAGACGTTCCCAGACTGCGCTGGCGCGAAACGTGACCTCACCTGCTCCATGCCCCCCCCTCCCCTCCCCCCCAGTAACGCCCGTCATCGACGGAAATAAAAAACGCTCTCCCGGGGGAGGACGAGGAGGAGCAGGAGGGGGAAGGGGGAAGAGGAGGAGGACGAGGAGGAGGGAGCACAAGAGGAGGACGATGACGAGGACGAAGACGAGGACTAGGAAGAGGAGGGAGGGAGAAAAAGAGAAGGGAGGACGAGGACGAGGAGCAGCAGGAGGGAGGAGGAGAAGCGCCCCGTCCGGTCTCTCGAGCCCCGCTCGAGGCAGAGGGCGGTTGAGATCGCAAGCTTTTGGCCGTGTTTGGCCCTGTCTTGGGCCTCAGGGCCTCTGGAAGCCTCTCCGAGGCCTCTGCCTCCGGGGGACCTCGGGAAGCCTCCGGAGGCCTCCAGAGGACCTCCGGAAGTCCCGCGGAGGACCCCGGACACCCCCAGACCTCCAGAGACCTCTGGCGGCGAGCAGCGTCTCAAGAAGGCAGTCGCGGGGGCCAGGATTGGGGCCCGCGCCGGCGCAGGACGGTTCCCGATCGAGTCGGGGGACGAGGGACGGCAGCAGGAGGCGGGTCGGAGGATCACGGGGGGGAGGAACGAAGGGGAAGGGGAGGAGGAGGGCGGGGGGAGGTGGGGAAGGAGGAGCAGCAGCAGCAGCGGGAGCGGGAGGAAAGCCACACTGGCCCCTCCATATGCTCCTCGCGAGCAGAAGCTCGGAGCGAAAGGCTCGCGATGACGGTGCTCTGCGCTCGCACTCCTGCGAGACCCCCCAACCTCAACGACAGTGGGCGCGCGCGCGCGCCGTCGTGGGAGGCAGAGGCATGCCCCCGCTCGGCGAAGGCCCAGGGTGATCCGCGTTGAGGCTGCGCTGCCGCCGCAGGCACCAGCAGCGAAGGGCCCCTCTCCGACACGGCCACCCCGCAGCGACCGGGCGCGGCGACCGAGCGCCTGCGCGGCGGTCACCGGCACAGCGGGCACGGGCCCTGCAGCAGCAGCCCCGTCCCCGCGCAGGCGCCGCACGGCTCCCCGGCAGCACAGGAGGAGTCTTCAGAGGTGGGAGGCCCCCGTCGCGCTCGCCAGCCTGGTCCACCCCACTCCACATCCCCCCATCAGCATCATCCTCTCCTCCCCAGCTCCCCCATCCTCACTCCTCTCTCCTCCACTCTCTTCTAGGCCATATCGTCTCTAAGATGGGCGGGGAGGGTGGAGTCAAGATAGGTGCGCTCGCTCCACATCTGATATCCGACCTCTCCCACCCATCCCATCCCATTGCGTTGGGTCCGTTTCTATTCGCCGACGGGGGTGTCCTAGAGGACCCCGATCCCCAACTGGCAGTTGCAGGATGTGTTCTGCCGTTTTTGTGACATCGGGAAGGAGGGACCTGCATGGCGGAGCAGGAGGAGAAGGAGGAGGACGAGGAGGAGGAGGAGGAGGAGGAGGAGGAGGAGGGCGAGGAGGAGAGAGGCGGAGGCGGAGCAGGTGGAGGAGAGGAGCATGAGGAGCAGGAGTAGCAGGAGGAGCAGGAAGCTCAGGGAAAGACGGAGGAGGGGAACGAAGGGGGGCGGCGGAGGGGGGGACGGCAACGCCGAGGAAAGAATGGGATATATAGAAGTGTGGCCCGCGCTGGGGCGAGAGCGCAGTTCTGGGCGACGGGGCCAACACACCGACCCCGAAATGTGGCCGACGCTGCAGCGGGAGCGCAGCTGTTGGCGGGCTGGGAACGTTCCGCTCGAAAAGAAGACAAAGGAAAGTCCACACGCTGAAAGAGCGTGCAGAATGCAGATGCGGCAGAGACGGAGGCAAGTCAACACAGCATCGGGGGGAAGGAGGGGAGAGTGGTACAAACGTGCCGTCCTGGGCACTCCTGGGGCCCCATCTGGTGCCATCTCGGCCGAGCACGGGCACTCCGTGGGCTCCCTGGAGGCCATCTTGGACCCTCCCTCCCGAAGTCCAACCCCCCCCCCCCGTTTCCCCAAGGGGTCCTGTTACCAGCCTGGAACATACCCCTATCCCTATGTCGGGCACCTCCCCATCACGATGCCAATCTTAGGGATTCCCTTATTTTTTGAGGGCGAATCCCTAAGATTGTCGTCGCCTTTTGGCGTGTCAATCTTAGGGATAGGGACACGTTCGAGGCGGGTAATCCTGGGCCGGCGGGTGCGACGGGGGACCTCCCGAGGAGGGCGGCGCACCTCCAGGCCGGAGCCAGCCCTCGCCCTGGTGAGCGGCGAGCGCTCTCCGCACGTCCGCGGCCGGGAGCACCGCCTCGGCAAGGAGCTGCATGGCCCGCCAGAGGGCGTCGTCCGCGCCAGCCTCGGAGGAGGGTGGCAGCTAAGATCGGGTCGGGCGTAAGGGGGGGATAGCAAAGGGGGGGGGTGAGAATCAGCTCACGCGCCGGAGGCGGCTATGTATCGAGGAATGGGCCCCTCCGTGGGGCCGAAACCAGCTGCATGCAGCAAATTTCGTAACCCCCCCTTTCCCAACCCCCCCCTTTCGTCCGGCCCGATAAGAGACCGAGATCTGCAGCCCCACTTTGACCGACGATCGCGGCTGCCTGCTCACCTCGGGGATGGGCAGAGCCCCTTTAGCAAAGCGTGGTTCGGTGAAAACGACCTCGGGCCCAAACCAGGCGGGCGCAGGCCTGGAAAATGACGGCCGCGGCGCCCTCTCGGGAACCGAAAACGGACAATTCACACATCGACGTGTCAGGGTGGGGGTTCTGTCCACCCCCGATGATATCATCAAAGCTTCGGTCGGGCATGTCCCCCTACAGGTGGATTTGGAGCGAAAAATGAAAAGTAGTCACAAAAAACCTCTAAACATGATCCAAAAAAATGTTTAAAAATAGTCACCCGACTGTTTTTTACCATTTTTGAATATCCCCCCCTGTAGAGGGACGCGCCCGACTTAAACCACAGGGTGAAAACGCCGCTGTGCAGACGGGAGGGGCCGGTCAGGTCGCGCGGGCGGGCGCCTGCTCTGCGGTGGCCAGGACCTCACCTGCGCCGCCCTGCTCTGCGCCTGCCCCGCCAGCCTCCTCCCGCCCGCCTCGGAGGCAGGAGGGAGGAGGCCCGGGAGGGGGGGGGGGCCGCGGGGGCGTCTTCCTGGAAGGAACGACGGGGGCGGTGGGGGCCTCCTCTTTTCCCCCGGCAGTGCCTGCACTTGGGGACTCTCCTCTCCCCCAGGAATTGGGGCTGGATCCGGCGAGGACTCCGCCACGCTGCCGCCTCGTTGCCGCCTCGTGCGCTGGCTGGGCCTGGCGAGGTCTCGCCACGTTGCAGCCTTGTTGTCGCCTTGTTACGGGCTCGACTTGCACGCATATACTGCACCACATAGCTTACACCACATACCGTGCACCACATAACTTACACGTCCACAGTGCAATGACTTACTGCTTGGTGCCCACGCTAGCTAACGTCTACCTCCTGCAGCCGCATAGGGGGCGTCCAGTGGTCTCACATGGGACCTCACATGGAGCGTCATGGGGGCCCCGTCGAAGACCTCTGGTGGTCTCTGGGGACCTATGGAGATCTCTGGTCGCGGATGCGGCGGAGCAGGAGAATGAGCAAGGGCAGAAAACAAAGGGATAAGGAGAAAGAGAAGGCGAAGGAGAAGCAGAAGGAGAAACGTTAGACATTGGGGATGATTAGCGAGGTGTCTAGGCCTCAATGAACCTAGAAAAAACGCCGAATGCCTGTGCACACCGCTCCCAGAAGCAACTAGGGCGGCTAGGACTGGCACCAGCCTTCGCACTGCTCCCCGCGGCCGGCAAGCGGGCCCCACGCTGGACGAGAGCGCGCGCGCGCCGACAGGATCTGGTGCCAGAGTGGCGCGGCATCGCCCCCCCGCAGCAGAGAGGGGCACGGCGCGACGGGTCGCCCGACCTGCGGGCCGCGCCGTCGGGCGGCCGGCGCGGTCAGCGGGCACGGTGGCGCCAGGCTCCGCGCCCATCCAGCAGGGGGAGCGATCGCGGCGCGCGCGGCGCGTCGGCGCACCGCCGGGGGGCCGAGCGCACGTAGGGGGCCACATGCGAACCCTACCCCTACCCCCCACGATTTCTGAGGGGGAGGGTGGGGTTCGCTTCGCTCGGGAGCTCCCGAACGAAGTGAACCCCACCCTCCCCCTCAGAAATCGTGGGGGGTAGGGGTAGGGTTCGCATGTGGCCCCCTAGCACGGCCCAGGGGCGCCGCGGCGGCGGGGCCGCGAGCACGCGCGACGGCCTCCCGCGCCTCCTCCGGCAGCGGGAGGGGCCGGCGCCGCAGGGGCCGCCCTGCGCGCCGCACGCCTCGCCTGCCCTGGGCCGCAGCAGGCCGCCGCAGGGCGCGCGGAGGCCGAGCCGGCGGGGGCTTCGAAGAGCTCGCCCGGCCTGCGCGATGGGCATCTCGGCCAGACCGGCGCAGTTCCATGAAGGGGCCCCAGGACACACAAATAAATACACACAAATAAAAATATTCCCCATATTTCCCCATATTTTCCGGGCTTTTGTCTTCCCCCCACTTCCCATATTTTCCCATATTTTCTGGGGGATCGACGATTAATTGTGTCTGTGTGTGTTTTTGTTCCCTCCTGACGCTCGCCAGAGCCAGCGCTCGCCTCAGAGGGGTCGTCGGCCAGGTCATGTGGATGAAGAGAGACGCCCTCGGGGTGCCCGAGCTGCTCGAGCTCGGTTGCGGCGACCAGGTGCACAGGGCGTCTCGAAACCTGCTCGAGCAGGCAGAGGATGACATGGCCTGGCGCTGGCGCTGTCAGTGGATGCGTGAAGCCAGCACTGCGGCTCCAGGGGCTGCGCCCTCCGAATAACCGCGCTCGTCGCCGCGGTTGTCCACCGCTTATGGGAGCAGCCGCGGCAGCCGCAGAGGCAGGCCTGCAGCGAGCGTAGCTCCCCCAGCCAGGGGCCACGGTTGACCGCTCGCAAGGGAGAAACACAGGCGCGACGTGCGTTCCTGCGTCTCTGTGTTCCTGCGTCTCTCCCACCTCGTCACAAAATCGGCGCAGCGAAGAAGGGTCAGCCGTGAACTCCGCCCAAGGAAGCCGACGCTGAGTGCGGCGACCCAAAAGCCGATGAGGAACACCTCGCACCACTTCGCGTGCCTCGCGCGGGCGCCATGCCAGCAAGGTGGTGGGGCACGTGTCGAAGCCCTGCTTGAGCCTCCCCAGGGTCGCCATGCCATTGCGCCGGTTGAAGACCTTGTGCAGGAAGGACCGCGGCAGGGAAGCACGCAGTGCGCGCGGCAACCACTGCGTAGGCGCCGTAAGCCAATTCAGCGGGGCGCCCACGTCGTCGACGACGCTGTCGAGACTGGCGAACGTTCCCTGAAGCTGGTCTCAGGATTCGACGAACTCCCGAGGGGCACGCCTATGTCCGCATGTTGGATAGCGCAGGTACTCGACTTGGACGCACAGCTAGACACATGATAAATACTGCCGCCGAACGGCCAGCAAGAACTTCGCGCGCGTGCTTGGATGCCTACCGTGAGCAGGACCCTGATAAAGAGAGATCAGATCCGCCCAAGGAGCATCATGGCCGAGAAAAGGGCGCCGTTGCAACCGCCTCTGACTTTTCAGCTAGGTAGCTGGGTGTCGAAATACGGAATGCGCGGCAACACTGCGCGCTCTCTCGCGATTGCCTGCGATGGGCCCTGGCAGGCGGTCGATTCGCCGCGGCCGAGCTCGGGAGATGCTGGCATCAGGCTGCCCAGGATGGGAGCCATCTTGGAACACCCGGCCATCAACTTTAAGACGATATAGACGATATGCACGTCGTGTTCCGTGGCCCGTCGGACGCGCTGGCCCGAGACAGCGCCGCTGGAGTCATCCATCTGGTGTGCCGCGCACATCGTGGGGTTGCTGTCGCCGATGCACGCGGTGCTGATGCCCTGCGGGACGCGGCGATGCTGACGCCGTGCCTAGACGACAACCAGGGGCCTAGCGCCGCGCACGCGTTGGGCACACTTCCGAAGACAGCCCGGAGGGCCTCGAAGTCCTTCCCGGCCAGACCGCCCGAGCGCGGTGACC
The DNA here is from genome assembly GCA_963575745.1 of Prorocentrum cordatum. NCBI lineage: Eukaryota > Dinophyceae > Prorocentrales > Prorocentraceae > Prorocentrum > Prorocentrum cordatum. Next base: position 323,960 of record CAUYUJ010003903.1, read on the forward strand.
CACCGGCCTGCCGCAGTGCTTCGGCGTAGCTCTGCTCGCAGGCGAGCATGCCCTGCACTCGTCGCGACAGCGTCTGGCGCCACGGCAACGCCCTCCAAGCGGCAGGTGGCCGCCTCACCTCGCTGTTTGTCGAGGCTTCTGCGCTCTGCCCCGAGAACGCCTATCGCTGGCGTAGCTGGCGGCGGATCCGCTTGCCACCTGTTGTGCCTTCGCGTGGTCGCACAACAGGGGCAACTCTGGGCAAGCACAGGCCTGCCGAACTGAAAAAGAGAGGCACCCTTGGAGTATCATGCGGGACCTGCTGTAGAACAAGGACAGATCAGAGACGGATCTACCATGTCTCCGACCTTGTACTGCGCCGAACGCAACAGCCGTGTTGTCTATACACATATCCACCCCGAATGCGCCTATGTGTATATAAAGAGAGAGAGAGAGAGAGAGAGAGAGACACACACACACATACACACAAACACACACACGCAGTCACAACCAATATCTATAGACGCTTGTGGCTACAAAATGAAAACGCTAGTGGGCAGATGTCCCAGGTGTTCGTCTTCTGGAAGCAGGTGGACGCTGCCCCCCCAAAGGCTCCCTGCACTTGCTGACCTCTCCAGGGCCCGCAGCGCGAGAAGCTGGCACGCGCGCTGCCGTCGGAGGCAGAGCAGGTGGCAGGGTGGCAGGGAGGAGGCCCAGCGGCCAGGCTGGCCGTCGGCGCCGCCAGGGCGGAAAGTCGGAGAGCACCTCTCCGCGGTTCGCTTGCACCCGCCCCCGGGTGCTCAAGCCACCGCTGACGAGGAGCAGCAAGAAAGGACGCTGAGAAAAAAAGGAAAAGGAGAAGAGGCAGGAGAAGAAGGAGGAGAAAACAAAAAGACGATACAAACGATGACAAGTGGAAAAGGGAAATGAGAAAGACGAGTGGAGACGGAGGAGGAAAGAAGGAGGAGGAGGAGGAGAGGGAGGACGAGGACGCCCTGTCGGCCTCCACATTGAATGCTGGGACGCACACGACGTTGCCGCGGTTCATGGTGCAGTTCAGGGGCGTGTCCTCCACGATGACCGTGCTCCTTCTGCAGAAGCCCCGCTGCCGATGGCGGGCCCGCCTCCACAGCTTTCTCAGCGGCTTCACCTGCACAAGCCGCAGCTCATCGCCGTAGTGGTAGTATCGTCCGGTGCATCGACTGCTGCTCCACACGAACGCCCAAGGCCTCGCGCGCCCCCCGAGAGCATGCTCCACGACGGTAGCTGCCCACCTCGCCGACTCCAGAAACCCCGGGAAAGCTGGCGCCGACCACCTTACGAACGTGGGAGGAGCACGAAAGTGGGAGGAGCACGAACACGAATGTGGGAAGCGAAGGCAAAAACGGAAGTGGGAGACGAGGGCGAACACGAACGTGGGAGACGAAGGCGAAGGCGAAAGTGGGAGGCGAACGGAACAGTGGGAGGCGAAGATGAACACGAAAAGTGGAAGGTGAGAACTGGAAAGTGGAAGGCGAACGCTCTCCTGTTCGCCTCCCACCTCGTCTCCCTCGTCGTGAAGCAGCCTCGTCCTGTCGTGACTTGGCCTCCAACCTTTACTTCCGCAGGGTTCCGCTAGACCTCCGCCAGCGGAGCCGCCCCTGTTCTCCCTGTGCCGCCCTCCGCGTGCTCTCTGCCGGGTTCCGTCGAAGGCGAGGGACCGGCTTCTCGGGCCCTCGAGGGCGAGCCCACATTTTGCATGTCAGACCTGGCGCTCGACGCCGTCCAGATGCCGACCCCGTCGAACCTCTCGAAGCAGAAGTCGAGGAATGCCTCGAGATGCGGCCTGGGGGAGATGCTGTCTCCAGGATCCCTGGAGGTCCTCAGGGGTCCCTGGAGGCCCCCGGATGTCCCCAGAGGACCCTGGATCTCTCCACAACAAAAAAAAACATCAAAAGGCGATCGAAAGCCAGAGTATGAAAACCCCCGAGGACCTGGGGAAGATGCAGTCGCCGTCAGAGTCGACGTGCAGGGGCTCGGGCAGGCCCGCGTGCAGCTCGCGGCGACAGCGCGAGTCGATCAGGGTGCCGTCGATGTCCAGGACGATCCCCTCGCGCGCGGCTCCGGGGCTCCGAGGGAGACGGGGCTCCCCAGGCTCGCGTCGCCCGCTCGGGCAGGGGAGGGTGCCGGAGTGCGCGCGGGAGGGGGAGGTCGAGGCTCGAAGACCGCAAGCCCAGACGTTCAGACGTCGTCCACGCTTTGAGGGCCTCTGGGGGGTTCGATTTCTCGCCGCCGCGGCTGCGTTCCCCTCGACGCGCTGGTCAGAACGGCCTTTGGAGAGGCCCACGGGTCGACGAGCGCGCTCCACTGCTCGCAGAGTAACGACGTCCTCGCAAATGGCCTGGATCCCCCCTCGGGGGATCGACGATAACTTGCATCAAGGCAGACAGGTGTGTTTCGGACGTCTGCGAGTAGGCACTTTGCGAGTAGTGGAATGCGCTCGGCGAACGGGGTGCGCTCGGGAAAAAGGAACTCGATGCCGGCCTTGCTCGGACGGGCGAACGCAGGGGGCACGAGGGGTCGGGCCCGGCCCCTCCTGGGCCCTGGGTCTGGCCGAAATCGGCACGTTCCCCCCCCCCGAATGCCGACCCACGCATCCCTGAGGTTAGCTGGCATGCTCAGGACGCCCCCCTTCCTCCCATCCAACCAACGGCCCCTGCTGCTGCGTCGCAGGATCGGCTCCCGGGCCTCCTTTCCGTATTCCTCCTCCTCCTCCTCCTCCTCCTCCTCCTCCTCCTCCTCCTCCTCCTCCTCATCCTCCTCCTCCTCCTCCTCCTCCTCCTACTCCTCGTCCTCCTCCTTCTGTTCCTGGAAGCACTTGAGCGAAGGACGAAGGAGAACGAGGAGGAGAAGTCAAGAGCAAGACTAGGGGACGAAGAAAAGGAGGAGGAGGAGGAGGAGGAGGAGAAGGAGGAGGAGGAGGAGGAGGAGGAGGAGGAGAGAGGAGGACGAGGAGGAAGGACGATGGTTGGAGAGTTGGTGTTCCGCCTCCCACTCTGCCGCCAACCCTCTCTGGACCGTCTTGGAAGCTCTCGGGCGCATGCTGGAGTCTGCGTCGTCGTTGGTGTCTTGTGTTGCCGCTGTGAAGCCGCAGGGAGGGCCCTCTGGCCTGTCGTGGGGGTATCTTGGTGTAGTTTTGGTCAGTCTTGGGGGCCTCGTGGGCGGTCATGGGGCCCTCTTGGGCCATCTTGGCTTCCTCTGGGCCGTCTTGGTTGCGTCTTGGGGCGGAGGAAAGCCGCAGTTGACCCATCCGGCAACTGCGCTGGGGTTGTGGACGAGAGGCTGAGCATTCTAGATGTCTCCTCGAGTCTCTCAGGAGGCCTCTTGGAGGCCTCTTGAAGCATTTGGGAGGGTTGCAGCCTCCTTGGCCCTCTTGGGCATCTTTTTCCCTACCTAGGCTCTGCCAAGAAGGGTTCTTACTCTCTAGCTTAAAGGGGCCGGGCAGTGGAAAGCGCCCCGGGCGGTTCCCCCAGTCCCCGCCCCGCGGTTCCCCCAGTCGCGCCCCCTGGGTTCACCCAGCTTAGCTTAGCTTCATCTTAGCTTTAGCTTAGCTGTAGCTTAGCTTTAGCTTAGTTTTAGCTTAGCTTTAGCTTAGCTTAAGCTTAGCTTTAGCTTAGCTTCAGCTTAGCTTTAGCTTAGCTTCAGCTTAGCTTCAGCTTAGCTCTAGCTTAGCTCTACCTTAGCTTCAGCTTAGTTTCAGCTTAGCTTCAGCTTAGCTCTAGCTTAGCTCTAGCTTCAGCTTCAGCTTAGCTTTAGCTTAGCTTTAGCTTAGCTTTAGCTTAGCGTTAGCTTAGCTTCAGCTTAGCTCTAGCTTAGCTTTAGCTTAGCTCTAGCTTAGCTTTAGCTTAGATTTAGCTTAGCTTCAGCTTAGCTTTAGCTTAGCTTTAGCTTAGCTTTAGCTTAGCTTGAGTTTAGAATTAACTCAGCTTTAGCTTAGAGTTAGCTTAGCTTTAGCTTAGCTTTAGCTTAGCTCTAGCTTAGCGTCAGCTTAGCTTCAGCTTAGCTTTAGCTTAGCTCTAGCTTAGCTTCAGCTTAGCTTTAGCTTAGCTTCAGCTTAGCTTCAGCTTAGCTTTAGCTTAGCTTCAGCTTAGCTCTAGCTTAGCTTTAGCTTAGCTCTAGCTTAGCGTTAGCTTAGTTTTAGCTTAGATTTAGCTTAGCTTTAGCTTAGTTTTAGCTTAGCTTTAGCTTAGCTTTAGCTTAGCTTCAGCTTAGCTTTAACTTAGCTTTAGCTTAGCTTCATCTTAGATTTAACTTAGCTTTAGCTTAGCTTCATCTTAGCTTTAGCTTAGCTTTTCTGTTACTACTAATGCTGCTTTCCTAGGGGCTCCAACTCCTAGGTAGGGTCGCACTGGGATATTTGTTTTGCAAGCGGTATGCATCAGGGCGCACGCGAACCACATGTGTTGCAAGCGACATGCATCAGGGTGCAAGCGACATACAGCTCTTGCCAGCGATCCGTGGACAGATCCAGCCGCCCGGCGCGCAGAACCGGGGAGCGTCACGTCCACTTTCGAGCTCGTCGCGCCCACGAGCCTCTGCGGAATCCCCAGGGCGCCTCGGCCCAGCTCGACCTGCTCTTCGAAGGGATCCTTGTCTGGGTTCTTTTGGGCATTCTGCCAGTACACAGGCGGGTGCATGAAGTACGGCTGCGACACCAGCGCTCTCAGACTAACCTCGTCGGTCCCTTTGTACGCGCGCGAGTAGACGACGATTGTTCGGGACACATGTGGTCAGAATCGTACACAAGAAATTCGCGAAATGTGCCCGCGGACACCACGCGATCTTCCACCGTTGAGTCGAACTTGCCTTCAAATTTCGTTGGAGAGACTGCCGAAGTGTCTCGAGTGGTGGTGAATGAAACTTTCCCGCGCAGACGGGGCACCTGGGCTGGCAACTGCTGCGAGCTTCCGAACGGCACGTGCAGTTGCTGCGGGCTGCGGGCCCAGTCGGCTCGCAGCTGTAAGACCTCCGCCAAGAGGAATTGCCCGACCGCAGACGACCGACACGTGACCTTCAGGACCTCGCCCACCACGTCAAACAGCCTCTCCGACGACAAGGAACAGCCCGTCGAGAAGCGGCACCTCCCTGCGGCCGCGGCCGGCACAGGGCCCGCCCGAGCCGCTCGGCTCGAGGGCGCGGTCCTCCTCCCGGAGCCCCCGCACCGCCTCGGCGGCGGCGAGCGGCGCCCGCTCCACCGCCTGCGGAGACTCGGCCTGCGGGCGGGCGGAGGGCTGCTTCCTGGTGCCTTTGTCTGCGCCGTTCGTCGTCTTGTATCTCACGTGCTGAACGCTCTGGCTTTTCGCGGGGTCGTAGCTGCCAGCGCGGGCCTGCCCGAGCCGGTCCTCCTCCTCCAGCCGCCGCAGCGCCTCGACGGCGGCGAGCCGCGCCCGCTCCACCTCCTTCGGCGACTCGTCCTTCGGGCGGAAGGTGGGCTGCTTTCTGCGACCTTGATCCGGGCCATTCTGTATCTTATATCTAATGACCCACGCCGTCTTGCGGTTGTCCCAATTTATGTGCTTGACCCCGCTCTGGCGCTCCGCGGGGCTGTAGCTAGCAGCGCGGGCCTGCCCGAGCCGGTCCTCCTCCTCCAGCCGCCGCAGCGCCTCGACGGCGGCGAGCCGCGCCTGCTCCACCTCCTCTGGCGACTCGTCCTTCGGGCGGAAGGTGGGCTTCTTCCTGGTGCCTTTGTCTGGGCCGTTCTTCATCACGTGTATCACACGCCACGTCTGTTGGCCTTTGTCCCAGTTTACATGCTTGACGCCGCTCTGGCGCTTCGCGGGGTCGTAGCTGCCAACGCGTGCCTGCCCGAGCAGGTCCTCCTCCTCCAGTCGCCGCAGCGCCTCGACGGCGGCGAGCCGCGCCTCCTCGACCTCCTCCGCCGACTCGTCCTTCGGGCGGAAATCGCGCCCCGTTGTGCGACGTTTGTCTGGGCCGCTATTTATCATGTATTGAACCCGCCAGGCCTGGCGCATTCTGTTCCAAAATATGTGCTTGACGCCGCTCTGGCGCTCCCCGCTCTGGCGCTTGCTGCCAGCACGGGCCTGCCCGAGCCGGTCCTCCTCCTCCAGCCGCCGCAGCGCCTCGACGGCGGCGAGCCGCGCCTGCTCCACCTCCTCCGGCGACTCGTCCTTCGGGCGGAAGGTGGGCTGCTTTCTGCGACCCTGATCCGGGCCGTTCTGCATCTTATACTGAATGCGCCACGCCGTCCTGCTTTTGTCCCATGATATGTACTTGACGCCGCCCTGGCGCTCCGCGCTGCCAGAGTGTCTAGCTGCAGGAGCTGGCGCTTCGCGGTCAGGACTGGCGGCCGTAGCCCACAGCGGCGCCCCGCGCACAGGGGCGGGCGCCGCGGCCGGCCCGGCGAAGGCCGCTGGGGCCAGGTGCCCGCGCCACGCGGCCGCCAGGGCTGCGCCCACCGCTGCCGCGGCCGCGGCGCGGCGGTCGCGGCGGCGGCAGGTCATGCGGGCCTCTCGGAGCGCAGCGGCTGGCCTGGCAGGCGAGCGGCGGTGTGGGCCGGCTGGCCGATCCAGGCCACAAGAAGCGCTCGAGCCTCTGGAACCCGAACTTGAGCCAAAATGGCTACGGACCTTGGCCCTCTTGGGCATCTTGGGGGGAGGGGAGGGGCTGTTAGAAGCCTCTTGCGAGCCTGTTGGGGGTATGTTGGGGGCTTGTTGGGGGCATGTTGGGAGCATGGGTGGGGCATGCTGAGGGTTGGGGGGGCAATCCTTTGGGCAAAGGTTCCCGAGGACACCTCGCTGTCCTCCTGCTGGGCCCCTCTTGAGGTCCTGTTGGGATCTCTTGGTCCATCTTGGGAGGCCTCATGATTAGGCCATCTTGGGGCCCCCCTGGGCCATCCTGAGGTGATCTTGGAGGCATCCTGAGCCATTCGGGGCGGTCGGACGCCAGAAGAACTGAGAACGAGGAAGTCATTTGAAATTGCATAAGGAATAATGATATTGGCCCGTTTGGCCCTCTTGGGGCCGTCTTGGGGGCCTCCTCGCTTATCGTGAAGCGATCTTGGGAGACTTGGGGCGCTATTGAGCCGTCTCGGGATCACCTTGGGCCGTCTTGGGGCCCTCTCTCGGGTTGACCCAAAAGGGGGTCCAGCGACAAGGGGGTGGTGCAATAGATTTGGTGCAATAGATTTGTGGGGTTGCAATACATTTGGGGCGTGCAATACATTCCGGGGCGCAAATGTATTGCTCGATTTTCGCGTGCAATACATTAGTTGCAATACAATGCAATACAATTCTCCAGCGCAGTACGTTTGCAATACAATTGCCCCAAATCTATTGCACCACCCCCTTGCAGCTGGACCCCCTGTTGGGTCGCCCAGACTCTCCCGATCCTCATGGGTTGTCTTGGGGTCCTCGTGGAGCTT
>CAUYUJ010003903.1:333858-338858 GCA_963575745.1 Prorocentrum cordatum
CATCCTCATCCTTATCATCCTCCTCCGCCTACTCCTCCCCATCCTCGTCCTCGTCATCACCTTCATCGTCCCCTTCATCATCATTATGCTCATCCTAATAATAATAATCAGCATCATCATCATCATCATCATCATCATCAGCATCAGCTTTATCATCAGCATCATCGTCACCACCATCATTACATTCAGTATCATCATCAGAAGCATCATCGTCCTCATCATCAACAGGATCATCATTATCCTTACCCACCTCAGCCTCAGACACATCCTCATACTCGTACTCATCCGCATCCTCATCCGCATCCTCACCTTCCTCCTCTTCCTCATCAGCAGCATCATCAGCCGCAGCATCATGTTCATCCTCATCATCATCAGCATCATCAGCATCAGCGACAAGGTCACCAGCATCATCATCGGCATCATCATCAGCATCATCAGCATCATCATCATCATCCTCATCCTCAGCATCCTCCTCAGCATCCTCAGCCTCAGCCTCAGCCTCAGCCTCATCCTCAGCCTCAGCCGCATCCTCATCCGCATCCTCAACATCCTCATCCTCATCCTCCGTCTCACCCTCCACAACCTCATCCTCCTCCTCATCCTCGTCCTCCTCCCCCTCCTCCCCATCATCATCATTATCATTATCATCATCATCATCATCATCATCATCATCATCATCATCAGCATCAGAATCATCATCAGCATCAGCATCATCATCATCATCATCAGCATCATCATCAGCATCAGCATCAGCATCAGCATCATCAGCAGCACCATCATCAGCATCGTCAGCATCATCATCATCATCATCATCATCATCATCATCATCATCATCATCATCGTAATCATCATCATCCTCATCCTCATCCTCATCCACATCCTCATCCTAATCCTCATCCTTGTCTTCATGCTCATCCCTACCCGCATGATCATCATCATCCTCATCTGCATTATCATCCTCATCCTCATCCTCATCATCATCCTCATCCGCATCGTCTTCCGAAGCATCAGCATCCTTCTCATCATCATCATCATCATCATCATCATCATCATCATCATCATCATCACCATCATCATCATCATCGTCACAATCATCAGCACCAGCATCATCATCATCAGCAGCATCAGCATCATCAGCAACATCATCGTCACCATCATCGCAGCAGCAGTACCATCATCATCAGTATCATCCTCATCATCCTCATCATCCTCATCATCCGCATCTTTACCATCGTCATCATCGTCCTCATCCGCATCATCATCAGCATCATCGGCAGCACCAGCATCATTAACAACATCATCATCCACATCCTCATGCAGTCCTCATCGTCGTCATCCGTATCCTCATTCTCACCCGCATCCCCATCCTCGACTTCATCACCATCCTCATCTCCATCCGTTTCTCGCTCCGCCGCCTCACCTTCATCATCAGCATCATCATCACCACCATCAGCCTCCTCACCACCACGACCATCATCATCATCATCATCATCATCATCATCATCATCAGCATCCTCATCCTCATCCTCATCCGCATCCTCATCACCATACTCATCCTCAGCCTCAGCATCATCATCATCGTCCTCCTCTGGTTCCCCCTCCTCATCCACATCCTCATCATCGTCCTCACCATCCTCATCCTCATCCTCATCCTCAGTATCATCCTCATCCTCACCTTCCTCCTCCTCCTCCTCCTCCTCTTCATCATCATCCTCATAGTCCTCCTCCTCTTCCTCCTCCTCCTCTTACTCCTCCTCATTCTCCTCCTCATCCTCATCCTTCCCCCCACCATCATCATCATCATCATCAACAACATCATCATCATCATCATCATCATCATCATCATCATCATCATCATCAGCATCAGCATCATCATCATCCCCACCATTATCATCGCCAGCACCATCATCAGCAGCATAATCAGCATCATCATCAACATCATCACAATCATCCGCATCAGCATCATGAGCTCATCCTCCTCATCATCATCATCATCAACTCCTCCTCCTCATCATCAGCATCATCATCAGCTTGATCATCAGCATCCTCATCCTCATCATCATCCGCATCAGCATGTTCCTGATCATCTTCCTCGCTCTCATCCTCATGTTCATGATCATCATCCTCACCATCATCATCATCATCATCAAGCGCCCCATCGTCATCATCACCATCATCATCAGCATCCTCATCCTCATCCTTATCCGCATCCCCACCCTCATTCGCATCTTCATCCGCATCCTCACCCTCACCCTGCTCAACATCATCCTCATCTGCATCAGCATCAGCATCCCCATCATCATCAGCATCATCATCAGCATCATCATCATCATCATCATCATCATCATGATCATCCGCATCCTCATCATTATCCGCATCCTCATTCCCCTTCTCATCCTCCGCATCTTTACCCTCATCCTCAAATTCAGCGTCCAACTCCTGATCATCGTCACCATCCGCATCCGCATCCTCATCATCAGCATCATCAGCATCATCAGCATCGTCATCCTCATCCTCATCCTCATCCGCGGCATCATCATCATCATCATCATCAGCATCATCATCATCATCAGCATCATCATCATCATCGTCATCATCATCAGCATTACCTTCGTCGTCACCACCGTCATCTTCATCCTCATCCCCATCTGCACCCTCATCCTCGCCCTCATCTTCCTCCTCCTTCTCTTCCTCCTCCTTCTCCTCCTCCTCATCATCAGCGTCATCATCATCCTCATCCTCGTCATGAGCAGTATCATCAGCATGCATCATGATCATCGTCCTCATCCGCATTATGGTCAATATCATCATCCTCAGATTCCGCCTCCCCTTCCTCATCCTCATCATCAGAATCACCATCATCATCAGCATCAACATCCTCATCAGCATCCTCATCACCATCATCATCATCATCAGCATCCTCAATGTCATCAGCTGATCAACATCCCAAATCTCGTCCTCATCCTCATCCTCGTCTCACTCCTCCTCCTCCTCCTCAGCATCATCGTTATCGTCCTCATCCTCATCCTCATCATCATCAGCATCAGCAGTAGCAGCATCATCAGCATCATTATCATCATCCGCATCCTCATCCTCATCCTCATCCCCATCCTCATCTTCCTCGTCCTCCACCTCCTCCTCATCATCAGCATCCTAATCCTCATCGTCATCCTCACCCCCATCCTCATTCAAATCCAAATCATCATCTCCCTCCTCTTCATTATCATCATCATCACCCTCCTCATCATCGTTCCCATCGTCATCATCCTTATCCGTTTCCGCATCCTCATCCTCCTCACCATCCTCATCGTCCTCCTTTTCCTCATCATCATCATCCTGATCAGCATCCTCCTGCTGATCCTCATCATCGTCCTCCTCATCTTCCTCCTCCACCTCATCATCATCAGCATCAACATCGTCAGCATCGTCATCATCATCATCATCATCATCACCATCACCATCATCATCATCATCATCATCATCATCATCATCATCATCATCATCATCATCATCATCATTTTCATCAGCATCATCATCATCAGCATCATCATCATCATCAGCATCAGCATCATCATCATCATCCTCCTCATCATCATCATCAACATCATCATCAGCACTATCATCGTCATCATTACCACCCCCATCCTCATAAGTATCTTCATCCGCATCCTCATCAGCATCATCATCCTCATGCTCATCCTCATCATCATCTCGTCATCCTCATCATCATCAGCATCATCATCATCATCATCATCATCATCATCAGCATCAGCATCGTCATCATCATCGCCATCAGCATCAGCATCCGCATCCGCATCCTCCTTCTCTTCCTCCTCTCCCTCCTCTTCACCATCCCGATCCTGATCCAAATCCGCATCCTCATCATCATCATCATCATCATCATCAGCCTCATCATCCGCATCCGCATCCGCATCCGCATCAGCATCCATATCATCATCCTCATCATTATCAGCCTGCTCCTCTTCCTCATCGTACACATGTTCCTCCTCCTCTTCCTCCTCCTCCTCATCATCCTCATCCTCATCCTGATCCTCATCATCATCATCATCATCATCAGCATCATCATCCTCATCTTCAGCATACCCATCCTCATCTTCCTCCCCCTCGACCTCCTCATCATCCCCATCCGCATCATCATCCTCATCATCCTCATCATCCCCCTCATCATCCTCATCCGCATCCGCATCCTCATCATCATCCTCCTCATTATCATCAACATTCGCATCATCATCAGCAGCATCATCATCAGCCTCATCATCAGCATCATCGTCAGTATCATCAGCATCCTTCTCCTGATCGCCCTCCTCATCCTCATCCTCATCAGCATCCTCATCCTGGTCACTTCCTGGACCATACTCTCCTCGTCGTCCTCCTCCTCGTCATCATCATCATGATCAGCATCAGCATCCGCACCAGCATCATCCTCATCCGCATCATCATCATCATCATCATCATCCTCATCATCATCATCATCATCAGCATCATCATCATCATATTCCTCCTCCGCATCCTCCTCCTCATCATCATCCTCATCAGCATCATCATCACCCTCATCCTCATCCGCATCATCAGTCTCCTCCTCTTTCTCATCGTCCTCCCCTTCCTTCTCAGCAGCATCATCATCCTCATCCTAATCCTCATCCTCATCATCATTCTCATCCGCATCCTCATGATCATCTTCCTCTTCCTCCTCCTCAGCATCATCCTCACCATCAGCATCATCAGCACCATAATCAGCATCCTCATCCTCATCCTCAGCCGCATCCTCAGACTCCGCCTCATCCTCATCCTCATACTCATACTCATACTCATACCCATACCCATACTCATACTCATACTCATACTCATACGCATCCTCATCATCATCATCATCATCATCATCATCATCATCATCATCATCACCCCCTTCCTCCACCTAATCATCACTATCCTCATCAGCATCATCATCAGCAGCTTCATCATCGTCATCCTCATCCTCA
>CAUYUJ010003903.1:346358-362455 GCA_963575745.1 Prorocentrum cordatum
CCGCGATGCGAATCCAAGGGGGCCGCCGCGCAGCCCGGACCTCGAGAACGTCAGGGCGACGAGGGTAGATGGGCGACACAGCAACAACCGATACCTTGACCATCTTCAGCGCCATGGACACGATGAACATGTCCATCTCGCGCTGCGACTGCGCGCACGCAGCCTCCTCCTCGCCGACCACCTCGGCCTCGAAGAAGCGCATGGTGCCGCAATTCTCGAAGTCCCTCTTCGCGACGTCGAAGCCCCCCCCCCGATGATACACGAGCACCCACACTCGCGCAACCGGCCCGCCGGGTCGCGCAGCAGCTGGAAATTCAAAGCGCCGACGCCGACCCCCGACTCCAGGCACGCGCTCGCGAACGCGACCCCCCCAGGCAGCACCGCTGCGCGATGATGGAGTTGCACGCATCCTTCTCGAAGAACGGGCAGCTTGGACGACATCCGGGGTGCCAGCCCGTGAGCCATCTTCGAGCACGTCAGTGGACCACCAGTCGCGAGTCCCCGGCCTACGATGGAACGGCCGCAGCACCGGCAGCACGCCCCCCACGACGACGAAGCCCCCCATCAGCATCCGTCGCGCGCGCTGCGCTGAGCCTGGTTTCCTTTCTGCACGAAGGTCAAGTCCGCCGGCCCCAGCTCCTCAGTCAAGCACTTGTCGAGATTGGCGACCTTGTTCACGCTGAGCGTGGCGGCGCGCCACACCCTGCTACCCTTGCTTGGGCTTCTTCGCGTTCTCTCCGTACTGGGCCTGGAACTCGTCGAGCCACTTGCGCTTCTCGGCGTCGCCAGCGCAGAAATCGGCCGCTGCGGAGCTGAACGACTCTGCCGACGAGGCCACACCACCGCCCACGTCCGCGTCGTCCTCGACCAGCACGGCAGTGTCAGCGCGATCGCCAGCCCCACTTTCGCCCGCAGCAGACGACAGTGGATCTGCGGCCGGAACGACAGCAGCATCGCCCCCACCAGCGGCGTCGCCTCGAGCGCGATCGTGTCGTTGTTGAGAGAGCAGTGGAGAGCGCCACGGGCGGACCGCGCGCCTCGCCCAAGCTCGCCCCCGCGAGGTGGCTGGAGATGTCCTTGGCCAAGCCCAAGAAATTGCCCACCAACCACCGCGCAGGCGGCCGCGGCGTAGGAGGAGGCGCGCCCACCGAGCCTGTTTCGCCTCGGCAACCACCACCTTGAACTCGGCCTCGAGCACCTCCACGCGATGCATCTGCTGGTAGACCGCATCCAGTGCCCGCGTAGAAGCCGCCCGCTTCCTGTCGTAGTCCACCTTTTGGAGAGCTCCAGCTTGCGCCCGACGTCGTCGGCTGCCATCTACGCCGTCTTGGCCTCCTAGACTCCAGAGAGCGCCCCGAGCTGCTGCCGCGCGAAGAAGAGAGCCCGGCGCAAGCCCTGCTTGTCGCTGTCGCGCAGCGAGGTCGAGAGCAGCTCGAAGTCCTCGTTGAAGAAGACCATGAACTTCGCACGGGCCTCCTCGCCGCTCGCAGCTTCCGCAAGGCCGCGCGGCGCGTCGCGCTGCTGCTGCCCTCGGCCGCACTCTCCAGCGTCGCCACCAGCGCGGGGGCCTGCCACCAGCTCGAACCACTCCTGCATAGCCCACGAAGGAGCCTGGAGGCAGAAGAGCCTGGCCATCAGGCCTTGCTCCAGCTGCGCCCTACTGGTCAGGGGGCCTTGTAGGAGTGCACACTCACACACCGCTCCCCGCACAAGAAGCCGAGGCGAACGCCCCGACGTCGTTCGAGCCACGGCTGAAACTCGCCCACGCCATGTCTGAACATACCCTCGCCACTGAGCCTCGCCGACCAGTCCTGGGTCCAGCAAGATGCCCAGGTACTCCAGGGAATCGCCGATGAAAAACCCCGCCCACTCAGCAACCACCCCCGCCTACGTGCCCCTCGCCTGCTCGACCAGCTCCTCCGTGAAGGGCTCGCCAGTTGGGTTGGCGAAGCACTTGCTGGGCTTGAGAAAAGGACCGCGGCGCCGCCATGCGAACGCAGCAGTTGGCCGCCAGGAGTCGCGGCATCTTGAAGATTGGCGCCGCTCAGCCCAGCTCGCCCACGGAGACCAGCGCCAACGTCGTCCGCGCACCATCGGGTGCGGCCGCGGCTCTTGCCGTCCACGTAGATCACCATGTCGCAGCCGATGGCATGCGCCGCCACGACGTAGATCATGCCGCTGGCGGGCCCCCCTGCAACATTCCGGACCGCACGTCGATGAGCGGCACCCAACAACGCGAACTCGCATGACACACGGCGCCTGCATCTCCTCAAGGGCGAGGTGGATCCAGCAGTCGGCGATGCTGGGGAAGACCTGGGCGAAGTCGTTGGCGAGCATCATCGGGATTTTGCGTTCCATGTAACACTCCTCATCCACCCCGTCGCCGCGCGCATCGGCAGCGCGCACGCCTGCAACTCCCACATAGCTGTCGAACCCGGTGATGGCAGCGCAGAAACTGCGGCCCCTGAGGAAGCCCCGCGGTGTATCCACGCATTTCTCCCCCGCCGCCAGTTTCATTCCAAGGCTAATGGACCACGTCGCCACCTTTTTGGATGTGTTCTCCAGGGCCATGGGTCGAGTCTCCCCAGGGCGGTGGGCGACCTCATGGGGGCCCTCCTGCCTCTCACCCTTGACAGGGAAGACCACATCACACAGGGATTTCAGCTCACGCTCCATCCAGCGGCATCCCACATCGCGTGCCGCGCGTACCACTGCTTCGATGGCTTGTGCGCCTTCAGGGGGAACCCCCCGAACTTGTCGAACGCGAATACAAGAATCGAGCCCCTGACGCGCCCGTGCGGACACCCATGTCTGGCACGCTCCCCGCACACCTCGCCATGCTGGCATTCCAGCAGCTGCACATCGGTAGTCCTGCCATCTGCCAGCACATGGCAAGCGCCAGCGTGCAGGCGCCCTGAGGCAAGGCCAGCCAGGCCTTCGGCGATAGCTTCATCAAGCACCGCATGGCGCGGCGCGCTCGGCGCAGGCCCAGGCGAATCGTGGACTCCGTCGGAGGTGGCCATGTCTTCCAGCTCACGTCCTGGACTCTGAAGTCGTCGAAGCACTGCTCTTGCAACCGCCGCCGCCACCGCCGCTGCAGCTCCTGCCACGGAGGGCGATGAGAGATCCCCAGAGGAGGAGGAGCAGGAGGAGGAGGAGGGAGGGGAGGAGGAGGGGTAGGCGGAGGAGGAGGAGGAAGAGGAAGAGGAAGAGGAAGAGGAAGACGACGACGACGACGACGACGACGACGACGACGAGGAGAAGGGACGAAGCGGGCGGGCGCAGCGGCGATACGGAAAAGTCTCAGACGGATGATGTTGCGGGGTGAAGTTCGTCAGGCGCGGCTGAAGCCGGCGATGGTGGTTGAAGTGTCGGCTGGTCTGGCGATGACACGCATTGACATAACACGCCTTGGGCTGCAGATCGCATGACACGCTATTCATACACGTGCTTGCCGCCACTCTTGGCGGGGACGACAGCCTACACAATCTACCTCCTGACTTGTGGCGCCAGCTGTGCCGCGCATGCCATGTAAAGATGCGCGGCCGCATTGGCGGCCTCCTAAGCGAGGTACACTAGGCTTAGCGGACGCAGGGATGTACAACATACGAGTTTTTGCGCGCCGATATTAAATAAAGAAGGGAAAGACCATGACGCCGCATCGCCGAAGCATCGACGATGCATCGGCGATGTCGTGATGGAAAACATCGGGTTCCAGATCGCGCAGCGTCGCTGGTACATCAACGATGCGGCGCGGTCTCGGGAGCCCATCTGCTCCAGCCACATGTGAAGGAGGTCGGGACACAGATGGCCGACAAACAGAAACCCTGTGTATTCTAGCAGTGACCTCTTTCTGGGGGTTCCACGTTCACTTCCGCTGGCTTCCGCGAGCCCCCCGCATGCTTCTGCTGGCAAATTTGGACGCCCGACATGGGTACGGAAAAATGGGTACGATGCCCAACAGCAAATGTTGTCCAAAACCGACAGCGGCCGCTGTTGGGCAGGCTGCCTCTGTCTCAAATGGACCAGGCCCGAGGCGGCACGGACAGCGAGTCTTGTTCAGGACGAGCAAGGCCTGCTGTCGGTCTTCGTGCCCATCATTTCCGTACCACTTTCGGTCGTACTGAACGTTCACTTCCGCTGGCTTCCTCCACGAGTCCCCCGCATGCTCCCGCCGAGATCAAGAAGCTCGTTCTGCTTCCGCCAGCTTCCGCGGGCCGTGGGCCGGCCTCCGCCGAGGGCGAGGCCCTTCCTGGAAAGCCCCACGTGTGCTGATGAAAGAACCACACACACTGAAACCTACCGGGAGGATGAATGGGGACGGGCAAGGCGATGGAGGCGCTATGGGCATGGGCGCAGGGTGTCGGACCCCGAGGGCCCGAGGAGGACTCCCGTTCGAGCGGGGGACCCCATCCGACAGCACACACCCAGAGCCCCCACCGAGAAATCGGTGCGTCGCGCATAGACATGGGTGCTAGCTGTCAGCTCGTGATGAGTCCAGCTCTTGCCACGCCGGCCGCGCCATGTGGAATTATCCAGCTTCCTCGCAGGTGTCTCGCAGGCGCCCCTGGGCCTACAGGTCACGAGGCCTCCCAGGGGCGCCAGCCTAGGCACAGCCTTGTTTGTGGTGTCCGCTGCACTGCACCTCGCTTCGCGCGTCGCGTCGCGCGAAGAGCGGCCATCTTCACACTCCGGCGCCGCCCACCTTGGAGAAGGACAACTCTCCCGCCCCGCCCGCGAAGCGCAGAACGCGGCTACCTCCGCGGCCCGGCAGCGCGGCTGAACTCGCAAATGTGTGGCGTCGCTTCCACTGAGCATGCCCTTGCTGACCTGCCGGGCCCTTCCCCCCCCCCCTGCATCGCCTCGTCGGTGCACGGCGACGGCTCTGGCGACGCGATGTCGTCGAACGCCACCTCGAGCGACCTGCGCGCGCCGCCGCCAGGAACTTGTTCGAGCGTTTGGGGAGATTGGATCGGGAAAGACAGCGAAAGGGGAACAAGAAGGCAGGTTCAGGTTGGGATGGGATGTGAAGAAAAGGAGAGTAGAAGGTTGTGAGGCTGGGGCTGGCACAAAAAAGAAGAGAAGAGACGAGACGAGAAGAGAAGGAAACGGAAAGCAATATCAAAGAAGGGCGAAGCGGGAGGGAAAGGGGGTCCCACAAGCTGCCCAAAGAGGCCTCGAGCAGCCGCAAGATGGCCCACAGACGGCGAAAAGACCTCAAGATATGGCCCCCGCACGGTCCGAGATCGCTCCAACGCCTTCAAGGCGGCCCAGGTGGACGCCACATGGCCCTCCAAAGCTGCCCGCGGACCCCGATGACGTCTGAGAGGCCTTACCAGATGGCCCGAAGACCCCAGCAGTTTCACAGGAGGTCCAAAGCAGCTCCCAAAATGCACTGCAGCAAACTGCTAAGAGGCCCCACGCCCCCGATGTCGAACATTACAGCCCTCGGAATCATTGAGGAATCGAATGTCGCGTCCAAGACGGCCTCAGCGAGAAGGCGCAAATCATTGACTTTCTGTAACTTTGGAGCCATTGGTTGCCTCCTGGGGGGGCAACGCTATTAAAGGATCCCCCTTCTTGGATCGATAGCATCCCAGATGGCCCCAAGGGGGCCCCAAGAGGCCCCAAGAGGTTTCCAAGAGGCACCCAGGACGCTCCAAGAGGCCCACAAAGAGCCAGCAAGAGGCCCGAAGACGCCCCAAGATACCCCTACGAGGCCCTCAAGAAACACAACAAGAGACCGAAAGAAAGCATCCAAGGGGCCTCTGGCCCAATCAGGCTCCCGATATCTCTAAACGATGCTACGCTCCCCCCTTTAGGACAGCTCTTCTGGGCATCGTGTCTGGATGGACTGTCGGGGATACGCTTAGGTCGGGCATGTCCCCCTACAGGCGGATATTGGACGAATACTCCTCACGCTGAGCTTGCCTCTGTACGGGTCCTAGCGGATTTATATGGTTAGGTTAGCTGCGTCGCCGATTTCGGCGGCACGCCCGGTTGCCCAAGTGCCCGGGTGCCCGGGTGCCCAGGAAGTGCGTCGCCGATTGCGGCGGCCCGCCCGGGTGCCCGGGTGCACCATAGACCTATAGCCCTGTAGCCCTATAGTCCTATATCCCAACAACCCAATAGCCCTATAGCCCTCCTATGGCCCTATAGCCCTATGGCCCTGTAGCCCTATAGCCCCATAGCCGTATAGCCGTATAGTCCTATAGCCCAATAGCCCTCCTATAGCCCTATAGCCATGTAGCCTTACAGCCCCATAGCCCTATAGCCCTTGCCCTATAGCCCTATTGCCATATAACCGTATAGCCATATAGCCCTATAGACTTAGAGCCCTATAGCCCTATAGCCCTATAGCTCTATAGCCCTATAGCCCTATAGCCCTATAGCCCTATAGCCCTATAGCCCCATAGCCCTATAGCCCTATAGCCCTATAGCCCCATAGCCCTATAGCCCTATAGCCCTATAGCTCTATAGCCCTGTAGCCCCAAACCCTGTAGCCCTATGGCCCCATAGCCCTATAGCCCTGGCCCAATAGCCCCATAGCCCTGTAGCCCCATAGCCCTGTAGCCCTAGCCCAGTAACCCTATAGCCATATAGCGCCCTATAACCCGTAGCCATATAGCCCTATGGCCCTATACCCCCTATCGCCCTATAACCCTAGCCATGTAGCCCCATAACCTCATGGCTTTGCAGCCCAACTAGACCCAATAGACCTCACGTGGGAGCGGGGCACCCAGAGATGATTCTCAACACGACGAATAACAGAATAACCTGGGCAAACCCGCTGGGATAAAATGACGATGCTGATGGCAGTGATGGCAACAATCACGAATCACGGTGACGGCAAATTCTAGCATCGCGCGTGTGCGAATAATCCGGCACACTGCAGCGCGGCCTCACCACAACTACCTTGGATACGCCCGGGAACAGAAGCCACAGCGTAAACCCGTACCTGCGCACAGGAAAACCGTAGACTAGCACGTGTGCATTAGAAAACTGGCGACGAATCCGTGGCCAATAAATCCCACCAGCCCTCTGGGTTTGGGTGATTTAGGGTACTCTCTGTTCCAACCCTTTTCTGTCCCTTTTGAGAAGGGTTTTTTATCCCTCCCCGTCCCCCTCCGCCGGAAGAAGCCCCCCCCGCTCACCGAAGCTTCCCGGGCACCTCTTGGAAGCACCTTTGGGGGCCAAATTGGCTTCAAGACGGCCGCGCCGCGCTTTGTTGGCGGCCCCCCGGGCTCCTGGAGAAGGCCCTCAGGGGAACGGCTCCAAATCTCCGCATTGACTTTCCCGATTCGTGCGAGGTCTGGGGAGTCGGCGAATACGTTCCAGGCCCGCCAAAAGTGGCGCGGGGGGAGGGCGGCCAGGTCAGGTCGGGCGAATGGGGGGGGACAAGGCAAGGGGGGGACAGGGAAAAGGGGGCTGCGACATCTGTTGCATGCTGATAGCTTCGGCCCTGCACCTCGACCAGCTGGCTGTCGGTTCTGCTGTCGAGCATGTCCTGCGCATCCAAGCCCGAAGTGTCACCTTCCTTGACCTCGGGGCCTCCTGTCGTGATGTTGGGTGCCTCCTTCATGCCAGGCGTTGGTCGCGGTGGCCTGTGTAGTGCACGCGCCACGCCGAAGGTCTTGGCGTCGTATTCCTCTATTGCAAGGATGCGGTCCAGCGCCTGCGCCCACTGGGACCACTTGATCGGTTCCAGGCACGGAGCTACCTTCTTGCAGCTCTTCGGAAGATCGCCAACTAAGCAGGGCGCGAACTTTCCGCTGATCTCGACATGGCAATGTCCGCCAGGACATACCTGCGCCACAAAATCTAGGCCACGAGATGCCGCGACCTCGTCAGAAACAGGCCGCTGCAAGGATTTCGAAGACCGAACGCGCCGCCGCGCAGCTTGATCACGCGCAGCTGCCCCCTTTCACGCCTGCCCATGCGCCCCGCCAGCTGCCGCGTGACCCGGGCCGCCCCCCCGCAACGTGGCCGCCGCACTTCAGGATCTCTTCCGCGCAGATCCTGCAGCTCTTGAGCATGATGCGGGCACGCGCCTGCTTCATCCGCAGCGCGCTTCGCTGGCGCGCCGCCCTCTGGCCGCCGTTCTGAGCGATTGAGAATGGGCCGCAGTCCGGTGAGAACCATCCGAGACGAGGTCGCTTTTCTGGGATCATGGCCAGGATCTCCTCGAGCCCCTTGCGTCTCGCGAGGTCGCAACCGCTCTGCAACCCACATCTCTGAGCCGCACCGCCGTTCTTGATGACTGTCTCCGTCGGCTGGAGCGCGCGCCCTCAGCAGGTCGAGTCCGTCACAAATGTTCGCCGCGTCTTCGGCGGGGTCGGCCCCTGTGCCTTTGGCCTCGCGCCTGCGTTGCCTGAGGCGCCGCGCCGAGACTTGAAAGCTGGAGGCGCCACTACCCCGCGGTAGGTCCTCTCCGCCTTGAGTTCGCTGAAAAGCCTTCCCAGTACACCCCAATGCCACGCCGTCCACTTGCATTAGACCACCCCCTGCCACGCCTGGGTCGGGCCCCCCCGCGAAATCCCTGAGCCGCGCATTGCGTCGCGAAGGCGAACCCGTCGCCAAAGCGGGTCCGAAGGGACTGAGGGGCTGCAAAGTAGGGCTTGCCCCACGGGCCCCACCTCGCAGTAGGCCGCGGCGGCTGCCAGCCCCAGTGGGTCGCACGGCGCCAGATCTGCTGGAAATCGCTGCTCCTCGGGGGCACAGGTTGCTTAAAAGTTTTTGCGGGAGGAAGACCGTGGCCCAAAGACTGGCTCGGCCATCTTCGTCGCCTCGTCGCCCGTCGCGAGCCAACGGCCCGCCGCCGACTGGGCGGTCCGCAGCGGACCCGAAGATGACGACGTTGGCGTCGAGATCGCATCTGACGCGCTGGCCCCTAGAGTGGCCGCCCCCGTCTGCGAAATCAACTTGGCCGCCATGAGCTTCAGGTTGTCGCGGCAATCCTGGAGCCTCATCCTGACGTCCTGGACGTCGAGGCCCCTAGCCTTCATCTCCTCCAAGTTGCGCTGGGAGATCGGGGCCAGCTCCTCCGGGTCTGCCCAGCTAGTCGGAACCTCCTTCTTGCCTAGCACTCCCTGAACTTGATCCAGCTGCACATTCCACTCCAGCGTCGTCTCGCCGCAGGGCGATTCCGCACCTGGCCGGGCCCTTCGCACTTCAAGTCTTCCACGCTGTTGATGCCGCCGCACACCTGGCAGGGAAAGCCACACCCCACCTCAGAAGTTTCCTCCGTCGCTGCGGCTGCAGCTGCATCCACGGCCTAACTGCGTTGCGCCATCGCACAGTCGCACTGTCGCCAGTCGCCCGTCGGGCTCTGCAGCATCCACTCGTCCACAGCGATGGTCTTCGAACACCACTCGCGGTCGGTCAGAGACACGCACTTCTTCGCCAGGTTGCCGACACCTCTCGTCGATCGGCTGCCGGTGGAGCCCGGCAGCGGCGAGACTAGACGCGACGCCGAAGAGCCCCGCGAGGGAACGCCACATCCGCCGCATCTCATCCAGCCCTGGGACTGGGCACGGCATGGCGAGGCCCGAGGGCCGAACAACTCGAATGAAAAATTGCCAAGTCCACCAACGGGCTCAACCCCGGAACCAAAAACGACGTCGGGAGACGGTAGATATGACATGTTTCCGTTTCCCTGCACACTGTAACGGGATAACAATGCCCTGCACTGTGTCGGGTAGCCATTGCGGCGTCGCGTCCTATGTTCCAGTGAGTGTGTACATGTACTGAGTGATGCGAATGTCGTAGGTGGTGCTGACGGCGTCCACGATGCCAACGCTGATGGCATAAGCTGCCCGCCATGCGGTCTCCGCTGGCTTGCTCTGGCTTAATGCAAGGTGAGCGCGGCGCGGATAGCGCAGTGGCAGCGATAGGATAAGGAAGAAAATCGCAATCACCACAACCATAGCCACGATCATCATAGCAATAGTGAAGCCTGGGATGTCTGCCTGGACGGTGCCATTTCCTGCCGTCCCTTCCTCGGTCTCTGGCGACGCTGCCGAGTCAGGGCGCTGCCCCTTTCGACTGAGACAGCAGGGGCAGAGCAAAAAGCCTTCGTTCCCTTGCACACAGGAGTCGCCCCAGTCGGGTGCTTCAGGATGTCTAGCACTACGTGGCCATTGCCCAGCCTCGGCAGGAGAAAGTCCTGGGCCAGGCTCTTGACCACACATCTGCCAATTTCCAAATCCACACACACACACACATTTCCAATTCCACACACAGTAATCCATTCCGAGTAGCGGCGGGACAGGCTTGTTGAGGCCCATGAAGGTCAGCATCCCAAAGACCTGAGCAATGGAAGATGGGATCGTGATGCGTCCCATACTCGCGTCCTCGGCTCCGCTCGCGCACGTGAACTCCGCCTGGTAGGTCGGGTCGACTGAGACTGGAGCCTCGCCGCACTGCGCGTAGATCTCGTCCTGCACGGCACTCAGCCAGGGCAACCCCGCCATGCTCTGGGACGCCCCGCCGTCAACCATCACCCGACCATGGCACTCTTGAGCGTTGAAGCTGAAAACCGCGAAGACATGCAGGTCCTTCTCCAGAGTACTCGTCTCCATCACGAACCCACTGAAGCCAGAAAAGCTTGGTCTGTCCGATCCTCTCAGGTCTGGGCAGTCCTTGGCGAGGTGGTCTGTCTTGCCACACTTGAGGCACTTCATGATTATCGGAGCCTGACCTGCTGATCCGGCTGGTCTCTGGCATCCGCGGTCACGGTCGGGTAGCCTCGGCTGATATCCTCCTCCGTAACTTCCACTTCCCGTCGCGCCGCCTCGCACGAAGGGGCGCCACGTGCCTCGATCTTGCTGAAACCCGCCAGCTGGTGGAGGTACTCGCTGCTGCCCGCGCTGCCCGTCGCTGCGCCGAGATGGTGGTCGGACTCCTGGGTTGTGCCGCGGCGGTCCGGTCGGATAGTACCGTCTGTTCGTCTTTTTCTGTATCAGTAGGTTGCGAGCCTCCTTGAACGTCCTCTGAGCCTGCCTCATATTCATGATGGCCTCCTGCTGCGGGCCAGCCTCGTATGATTCCTGGTTGGTCTCGTCTTGGCTCGCCTCGTCCTCGCATTCGTAGAAGCCGTCGGCGGCCTTGTCCTGGTAGTCCATGTCGTGTTCCGAAATGTCGTCATCCTGGAAGCATAGGTCGTCCACCGCATGGGTATCAGACGGGATTCCGTCTCGACGTCGTAGTTCATCCTCGGGCCAGTTCCCGATCAGAGCCTCCAGAATCTTGTCACGCGTATGCTTGTGGCCGTTCACCGAGAGAACTCCAGCTCGCTCAGTCGGACCCAGTCCGCTGTTCTAGGGAATAAACACACCTCGCAGCTCGGTATCGAGGCAGTTGTCTTCCTTCCCCTGCGTTCCTGACTCTCCTGAACGCCCGCCGTAGCTTGTGATATAGCTCGCGCTCTCGATTGCCCATCGCCACCATGCTCTCGCCTTTCTGGCGCGTGATCTGGTACATGTACTGCACCAGCATCCGAGTTTGTCTTTGAGGTACTGTACTAGCAGCTGTGTTCCATCCTTCTTGCTCAGGGCCTGAGTGTTGAATGCCAAAGCTTGCCTCTTCTGAGCAGACCCGTCAGCCATCACGCCAAGCAGGCGCGTTCCACACAGTTGCCTCTCATCCTTCTTCGTGCCCGACACGTGAATTCGAGCATTCGCGATGTAATCGCCAATCGACTCCAGCCTCCCGTTACATCGCGGTATGACGCCACGATCGTCTTGTTGGATCACCGATCCAAGGCCGTACTCGAACCACGTCGAATACAAGCTCCGCTGCACCTGTACAATAGCGTCGGGGATACTGACGGGTTTATCGTCGTAGAAGTTTCTGATCATTGCCGTCGTCATCATACCAGCGTCCAGTGTGACGACGATAGCCAGAATATGAATGAACATGGAAGTGGGCGCCTTCCGCGCCCGAGATTAAAGAGGGGCGCCGAACGCGCCTCCTCATGCATAGGAAAGGGCCGACACACCGTCGGCTCAAGAGCTTGCTCTGGAAACGGAGCCGAAACGCCAGCAGAACCCTCACTGATGCAAATCCCTATGCTGACTGTCTTCCGCTCTTCTTCCGCTGGTGCTGAGATGCTCTCCATGTCTCCGTGCAAGAACACCCCCCTCCCTCTTGAAATCATTATGGAAGATTATTGGAAGAATCTGCTGGGCCACTTGGAGGTTTCTTGGCGCCCTTCGGGGACCGATTGGGGGACCATCGGGAGTCTGTGCGCAAGCCTCTATCGACCACTCCTAATGGAGATCGACCGACCAAATCGTCAGGGACGTCTGGCTGGGTCTTGGGACCTATTCAGGGGGCTATCGGGCTATCTTGGGGCTGTCTGTCGCGCCAGGGCTTCTATCAAACCAGGTGCTCGATCGCACTGCGTAGGGTATCTGGGCGAGATGGATGTGTTTGGCCTGGCCAGGGTTGGCTATTTTGGGGCCCACCGACGGTCCTGTATGAGCGCGCGACCACCGCGGGGGGGAGGGGAGGGGAGGGAAGGGAAGGGAAGGGGGGGGGGCAAGGAAGGACTGGCAGAATGGGGGAAAGCATCGGCCTGGAATCGAAAGTACATCGCCGATAGATCGACGGCGGGCCCCCGATGGTGCAGACCGCACCTTCAAAGGCACACTGGGGCGCCCACGCCCGGATCGGCGACGACCAGGCCAGAAGGGGTCGTTGCCCCGCCCTCTGGAGCCAGGGCGGCCGGAGCACGCCCGGGACAGGGTGATGAGCCCTGCCCCACCCGAGACACTAAGGAATCCATAGCCAGGCGATCCTTAATGCCCCCCAAAGCTGCCCAAAGGCGATGCCTTGGGGTTATCCCCCGCTGCGAGATTCACAGCAAACTATCGCCAAGCAACGCCCCCACTTTCGGCGCCCCTGGGGCAGAAGCAGGGTGCCAGCGGCGGTTTGCGGCGGCGGCGGTCGCGGCGGACCCCCCCTTCGCGCGGCTTAGAAGTCAGCCCGCCAGCCGGCTGCAAGCAAGGGTGTCCCAGGGGGAAGGGCGGGGCGCTCCCACATCTCCTCGCCCCCGCATTCGTTCTCCTCCTCCTCCTCCTCCACCTCCTCCTCCTCCTCCTCCTCCTCCTCCTCCTCCCTCCTCCCTCCTCCTCCTCCTCCTCCTCCTCCTCTTCTCCTCCTCCTCCTCCTCCTCCTCCTCCTCCTCCTCCTGTTCCTCCTCCTCCTCCTGTTCCTCCTCCTGTTCCTCCTCCTCCTCCTTCTCCTGCTCCTCCTCCTCCTCCTCCTCCTCCTCCTCCTCCTCCTCCTCCTCCTCCTCCTCCTCCTCCTCCTCCTCCTCCTCCTCCTCCTCCATCCCTCTCACCCTCCATCCACTCCATCCCCCTCCTTCTCCTTCAGCTCATCCTCGTTCTTGTCCTCCTCCTCCTCCTCCTCCTCCATCCCCCTCCTCCTCTCCTCGTCCTCCTCCTCCTCCTCCTCCTCCTCTTATTTTTCTTCTTATTAGTCTTAGTATTATTCTTCTTAGTATGTTTATTCTTCTTCTTATTATTATTATTCTTATTATTATTCTTCTTACTCTTATTATTACTATTCTTCTTATTATTATTCTTAGTCTTCTTCTTATGCTTCTTATTATTATTCTTATTATTCTTATTATTATTATTATTCTTATTATTATTCGTATTATTATTATTCGTCTTCTTATTATTTGTCTTATTCGTCTTCTTATTCTTCCTCCTCCTCCTCCTCCTCCTCCTCTTCTCCTCCTCCTCCTCCTCCTCCTCCTCCTCCTCCTCCTCCTCTTCCTCCTCCTCCTCCTCCTCCTCCTCCTCCTCCTCCTCCTCCTCCTCCTCCTCCGAGACCTGTCCTCCAGACACTCTTTGATGACGGAGTCCAGCAGGCAGCGAAGGAGCGGCCATGGGTCTCTTGCAGAGATCCGGTGGCTGCTCTGATGATCTCGGCTCAGAGGGTGGGGTGGAGGCTGGTGGGTCCTACGTGTGCTGTCGACGACCTGGGGAGGGAGTGGGATCTCATGTTTTACTCGCCTGCCTGCGTTGCTGATCAGATTCAGCACGCGGCCCGCCGTGCTTCTGATGTCCGCGCGCTGGCATTGCAAGACAGGCAGGGTTGGCGCGCGCCGATTTTCTGGCGGCCCATCCTCGAAGCTCTCTTCTGCGATTGGGGGCCTGGCTGGGAGAAACACCAGCAGATGGCTCTTCGTGGATTGGTCTCGGGCACATACTGGTCCCAGGGCCGCCTCTTTGATCAGGACGCCTCTCTTGACCCTAAATGTTTGCTTTGTGGGGAAGAGAGGGGGTCCCTGCATCACAGGCGTTTTAAGTGTCCAGCACATGCAGCCTGGAGGCGCGACAACATCTCGGCAGAACTCGAGCGTTCAGCCGAGATTGTTGCGCAGGCTCCGAACGTCTGGGGCGAGCGCTTCGCTCGGGGGGTTTTCCCTGACCCCGGTTTGTGCGTGTCTCGGCCGGAGTTTGACCAACAGTGGGCGCTGCGAGGAACGGGGATTGATCTTCCTCTTCTTCTTGAGGGCGGGTTCGTCTTCACCGACGGGTCCGGCTTGAATGGCATGTTCCCCACGCTGCGATCCACTGGTTGGGCCTGTGTCTTCTACTCGCCTGACCGAGTCTTCGTGGGAGCGATATACGGGGTTGTTCCTCCGGAGTTCTCGGTATCATTTTCGGCCCGAGACGGGGAAGATTATGCTATCCTCATGCTGTCGCTCCACGCGTTTGGGTCGTTCAGCGTCTTTTCAGATTGCAAAGCCACGCTTTCTTGTTGCACCTGTCAGCAGAAGGCCACGTCTGTGGCTAACCCTCGAGCCCACATATGGCGAAGAGTGCACTCGCGCGAAGACTTTGCTCAGCGGAGGTTTGAGCATGTAAAAAGTCATTGCAGCATGAGACATGTCCGAGACGGGATTTTGTCTCAGTTTGAGCTCGAGGGCAATCAGAAAGCCGACCAATATGCCAAGCGGGGGGCCAGCTATGGTGCTGCAGCGGAGTCTGATGTGCTGTTTGTCGAAGGCTGCTTGGAAATGGCTCGCCAAGCGTGCAGATTTGGAGCCAGAGTGGCCACTAGGATGGTTGATCTGGGACTCCAGGATCATCAGGGTCTCGACGCGATTCGTTGGATCGACTTTGGCACCATCGCTGATAGCTTCTCGGCGTTTTGTATCGACGAGGCCTACCAATTAGACGCCGAGGCCTCGCCCGAACCCCCTGGTCCCTCTTCCTCCCCTCCTGCTGACCCGCCTGCTGCTTCTGCTGCTGCTCCGGGGAGCCGGGTGGAGGCTGAGGGTCAAGAGGCTGTGGACGTCGACGCCGAGGTTTTGGAGGACGAAGGTTTTGGTCTGGGGGAGCTCAGGCCCTGGCGCGTCCTGGACCACGCTTTGTTGGAAGCTGGGGTCCCAGGTAAACAGCCGCTTTTGTTTTGCACGTCTTGCTACCATTTCGCAGCTGACACGAAGCAGAGGGGCCTGTGCAAGCCTTGCAATGGTCGCCGGCGGCTGAAAGGAGGCTCGCTGTACACGGTTCGGAAGCGCCTCAGAGACAGGATCCACCCGTCGGATCCCTCTGTGGCGCTGGATGAGCCCAAGACCCCTTCCGAGGCCACCCGTGCTAGATGGTCCGAGCATTTCGGAATGGACCTGGAGGGGCCAGATAGCAGCCCCTGTCGACTGCCCCCATTTTCGCGGCCAGTGGCCGCCTCGCGTCTCGACTTCCAGGCTTGTTTGAAAGCTTTTGGTTTCGAGGATCGTGCCCAAGCAGAGGCCCTGAGAACCAGGGTAGTGCTGGCCAGAGCCGAGGCCGCGTCCAGACGTGCTCGGCAGGAAGATGCCGACGAAGATTTCGGCTAAGTGATGGGGGTGGGGTCGTCCGGTCGGGGGCCCGCTGCGGGGGATGGAACCTCGCAGTGGGCCTGACAAAGATCCCCTCGGATGGGCGACCCCACCCAGTTTTCCTCTCTCCCCCCGGACCTCTCCCTCTATGGGCAGTGAACCTCCTCCTCCTCCTCCTCCTCCTCCTCCTCCTCTCCCCTCCTCCTCGATCCTCCTACATCCTCCTCTTCCTATCTCCTGCTCCTCCTCCTACTCC
>CAUYUJ010003903.1:362555-392555 GCA_963575745.1 Prorocentrum cordatum
CCTCCAGAGGACAGACAAAGAGCAAGAAGCAGTACGGTCGGGAACTTTTGGATCGC
Source organism: Prorocentrum cordatum (assembly GCA_963575745.1). Classification (NCBI taxonomy): domain Eukaryota; class Dinophyceae; order Prorocentrales; family Prorocentraceae; genus Prorocentrum; species Prorocentrum cordatum. Next base: position 362,612 of record CAUYUJ010003903.1, read on the forward strand.
GTGTCGCCGCGGCGGCCCGAGCGACACGCTGTCCAGCGCGTTCTAGTGCGAGTATGAGTGCGAGCGTGCGAGCGAGTCTGAGTGCGAGCGACTGAGTACGAGTGAGACTGAGAGTGAGTGAATCTCAATATGAACAGAGCAATGTATGGGAGGATCTGACTTTAAATGACGAAAACTGGCATGCGAGAGTCTGAGTTTAAGCGGTCAGGTATGAGTGGGGCTGAACATGACAGGGTATGGCTATGAGTGAGCCTCGGTCCAAGGTCTGAGTGCGAGCGTCTGGGCGTGAGAGGGTCTGACTGCGAGCGAGTCTGAGTATTAGTGAGTCAATACAACTGCGTCTGAGTATGAGTACGAGCGAGAGAATCCTGGGGCATACCAGCCCACTGGGACCTCCTCCGACCCCTGGGACCTCCTACAGCTTCTGGGGCCTCCCAGTACTGTCAGGAGCCTCCTGGAACCTCCTGTGCATTCAAAAGAATTCTGGAGCACCTGAGGCCTCCTTCGGCTTCCTGTGGCCTCGACGAGACTCTTGGGGAGAGTGGGCCTCATGAAGCCTGTCCTGGGGCCTGCTGGTGCTTCCTGGGACCTCATGTGGCCTCCTGGGGTCTCCTGGGGGTTCTCAGGGCCTCCTTCGCCATTCTCTGGCTGCCTTCAGCCTCTTGGGACCCTTCTGGAGCCTCCGTCCTGGAGCCTCTGGGAGCCTCCAGGAGCCTCCTGGTGCCTCCCGGGACCAGAAGGAGGAGGAGGTGGAGGAGGAGGAGGAAGCAAGGGAGGAAGGAAGGGAGGAAGGGAGGAAGGGAGGAAGGAAGGGGATGTGTGACTCACCAAACAAAGTTCTAAGTGAGTGGTGCCACTAATCTGGGCGCAAGCGGGCACGCGATACACTCCTGGTCGGCACTCCCTTGGGAGGCATGACTGCAACGCCTGCTACACCGCGGTGGTCGTGCGGCTCTGAAGTGAAGGGGCCTCCCTCCCCAGAACGAGAAGGAGGACGAGGAGGAGGAGGAGAGGGAGGAGGAGGAGGAAGGGAGGAAGGAAGGGAGGAAGGAACGGGATGTGTGACTCACAAAACAATGTTCTAAGTGAGGGGTCCCACCAATCTGGGCGCGAACGGGCCGTGCAATGCCCCTGGTCAGCAACCCCTGGGAGGCCCGATCCCGATGCCCGCTACGTCGCGATGGCAATGGGTTTATGGCACGCCTTCCACCCCTCACACGCACCCACCCACCCCAACCGAGAACGAGAATGGCGAAGGACCCAACCATGTGCAGTTGCAAATGCCGGGGTTGTGAGTACCGCCCTCGGTGGAGCTCCTTATGAAGCCACGAAATGGGGGCACGAAACGTGTGACGAGTGTGCCGAAACAGAGCGGGCCGCCATGCGAACGCAGCCGATGGGGCCTTCGGCGGAGCTCCCCATGGGGCCAAGAAACGCGTAAGAAATGTACCGAAATGCGGTGGGGCCGCCGTGTGAACGCAGCCACTGGGGTCTTCTGAGGGGCTCCCTATAGGGCCACGATGCGTGTGAGGGGTGTAAATAAAAATAAGGCTGGGCCGCCATGCGAGCGCAGCCACTGGGGCATTCGGTGGAGCTCCGCGTGAAGCCACGAAACTTCAGACGAGTCTGCCGAAATGGGGCGGGGCTGCCATGCGAACACAGCCAAGGGGTATTCGGCGGAGCTCCCTATGCGGCCACGAAACGTGTGACGAGTGTGCCGGAACGGGGCGGGGTCGCCATGCGAACGCAACCACTGGGGCATTCGGTGGAGCTCCCTGTGAGGCCACGATGTGTGCGAGGGGTGTGCCGAAACGGGGCGGGGCGGCCATGTTGAAGCAGACACTGGGCGCTCTGGTGCAGCTCCCCATGGGGCCACGAGACGTGCGAGGGGCGTGCCGCAATGTGGCGGGGCCGCTATGTGAACGCAGCCACTGGGACCTTCGGTGGAGCCCCATGTGGCCACGAAACGTGCGAGAAGTTATGGAAACTGGGCGGGGCCGCCATGCGAACGCAGCCACTGGGGCCTTCGGTGAGGCTCCCTTTTGGAGCCACGAAACGTGTGAAGGGTGTACCCACATGCGGCGGAGCCGTCATGTGAACGCAGCCACTGGAACCTTGGGTGGGGCTCTCCCTGGGGCCACGATGCGTGTAAGCAGTGTGCCCGAATTGGGCGGTGCCGCCATGTGAACGTAGCCACTGGGGCCTTCGGTGGAGATCTCTGTGGGGCCACGATGCGTGCACTGGGTGCGCGGAGTTGGACAGAAAGGTGAAAAGAAAGGAAGAAAGGAGGTGAGGAGGAGGAGGAGGAGGAGGAGGAGGAGGAGGAGGAGGTGGAGCGCGGCCCTGAGGAGTCAAAACGAGGAGCCGACACAAGAGAATGGCTGGGAAAAACAGAAGTCTATTGGATATGGGTTCTTCAATCTGGGCGCGAACGGGCCCGCGGAGCACGCCTGGTCACCATCCCCTTACGAGGCCCGAACGCGATGCATGCTACACCGCGGTGATCATTAGACTCTGAGCGGGACGCGTCTATCCCCCGCTCTCACTCCACCGCCACACAAAAACAGGTGGTCTGCCTGACAGGTCTCACCCATCTGGGCGCGAACGGATCCTTGCAGTACCCCGGGTCAGCACCCCGCTCGGGGGCCCGCGAATGCGATCATACTGCATCGCTGTGACCAAAGTCATGAGAGTGTGAGCAGGAATGGCTGGGTAACACATTCAAGTAAGTCTGAGTATGGTTCGGAGTATGGGTGATTCTGAGTATGAGAGAGTCTGCGCGTGCGTGAGTCGTATGATGAGTGAGTCTGAGAATAGGTTGGTCTGAGTGTCAGTGAGCGTGAGTGGGTCTCAATATGAGTGAGTCTGCGTGTGGGTGAGTCTGCCCGTGTTTGAATTTGAATGAGGATGGGTATGAGTGTAAGTCTATATGAACACATGTCAAGCGAGAGAGAAAGAGAGAGAAGAAGAAAACATGAGTGAGTCATAGTATGAGCGCCTGCGTCTAAGTGGCTCTGTGTGGTTGAGTCTGTGTGTGTGAGTAAGTCTAAATAGAATGAAAAAGGTCGGCGGGAAGGAGGAAAGTAAGGCAAAGGTGTTTGTGAGGTACAAGAACACACATATTTAGGATAGGCACAGCCTCTTTCTGCGCTTGGAGGTCATCGCAGATTTCATGGATCGACGCTGGACACCCCTCCCCGCCACCCCCAGCACGCACGGGGGACGGGTGTGGACGAGGGGGTGCAGCGTCTACCCAAGATATCTGCGCGGACCCCCGGAAGCTCATGGTCATGTAGTGCTGTTTGGCCCCCTAGCCTCGAACACGTGGAAGGACTCGAAGGACATGATGCAGCTGCGGTGGAACACGTGTGAACAGGACAAGAGCTCCACCCGCCCAGCGGCGCCGCCACCGCCGCGCAGCTGGCAGTCCTGGAAGCAGATGGGGCAGTCGACGGCGTCTCCCCTCCCGAGCGCCGCCCGCCGGGCGCTCGCCCAGGTCTCCGCGTCCGGGCAGGCGGGGCTGGCGCTCGTGGAAGACGACGCGGGCTGCCTGGACGGAGCCGAGGCCGCTGGCTGCGGCGGGGCGGGGGCAACTCCGGGCGCTCCGCCCGACCGCGCGGCGGACTCCAGGCCCGTGCCGCCCGTCCTCGCCGCGCCGTGGAGCTCCTCCAGGCCCAGGAGGCTCTGCCGCAGCTGCTCCGTGTGCACTTCGCGCTCGCCGTCCAGCTCCTGCATAAACCGTTCCAGGGCGTCCTCGCGCTCCTCACACGCTCGCACCAGCTTGTTGCCCACAGCCTGCAGCGCCCGGCCGAACACTTTCCGGTGTAACGCTGGCGCCTCGGCTCTCGCCTCCGGCTGCCTGAGCCGCTGGTAGACGTCAGCACGCTCGCGGTAGCCTCGCCAAGCGCGCTGGACGCGGCTGGCGCACTTGTTGCGCCAGACCATGAAGCCCCCGAAGTGCACGGTGGCGTCGTACGACGGGCATCGGCAGATGGGGCAACGGCGCTCCCCAGAGAAGCGTTCGAAGCTGCGCAGGCATTCGCTGTGGAAGACGTGAGAGCAGCTCAGAATCAGCTGGCGCCTCTCGCGGAAGTCGTCGAGGCAAATGCTGCACGGCACGCCGCTGTCCTCTCGCGCGTCGGACCTCTTCTTCACCAGGTCCCACTGCTCCGCCGACAGCGGCATGGACGGCTCGGCCACCAGCCCCATGCGCTGGGCCAGCGTCAACGACGCCTGGTGCCTGCGGACCTTCTCCTCGTAGTCCAGCTCGGCGTACCCGTTGAAGCCGCCGCCGCCGCTCGGGCGTGCAGAGGCTGCCCGGGGGCTCGCCCGCCTGCCCGGCGCGGAGGCCGCGCCGCCGCCGCCGCCGCCGCGGGGCCGGGCGGGCCCGCCGCCGCCCATGAGGTGCGCCTGCAGCGCCACCGCGCGCCAGACCTCCCCGCGCTGCCCGTCGGTCGCCACGCCCGCGCCCGGAGGCGCGGGCGCGCCCCCCGCGGGCCTCGCGCGCGCCGCGGGCGGGGCGCTGTGTGCGCCGGCCGGCCTGCGGCCGCCCGCCGGCATCGCGCACGCGCGCACGGAGAGTCCGCTGGGCGTGGCGCGGAGGGCCTCGGCCTCCCGGGGTCTGAGGCAGGCTCGGAGCTCGAGCTGGCTGGCTCGAAGCAGGAGCCGTCCAGCACAAAGGTGGGACCTGGCAGCGCACCTCCTCAGTTCGATTACGCGTTTTCCATCCCGACGGCTACAAGTGCGCAGACGACGAGGAGGGGCGACGCCACCAGCGGCCTGAGCGGCCGCAGGCAGATGATGATGACGACGGCAACGGTAATGACGGCCAGAACGGCCACAGGCGGGCAGCTGCTGTGGCAGCGATGATGGTGGCGGCCACGGCGGCAGAAGTGGTCGCTAGGACGGGCAGCGATCATGATGGGGAAGATTGTGGCAACCGTGGACGAAGGACTGCAAATGGCAACGATGGCATCGGACAAAGGACGAACGATCGAGGAGGCGATCCGGACGATCCCACCTGGCACCTTGAGACGCGGTGGAATGCCGCGTGCTGTCTGGTAGGGTTCCCTGAGTCTTCTTCTAAAGGCCCCCTCCCCCACGTCGCCAGCGTCATCGTCGTCGTCATCGTCATCGTCGTCGTCATCGTCATCATCTCGTCGTCGTCATCGTCATCAACATCGTTATCGGCATCGTCGTCGTCGTCGCCGTCAGCGTCGACGTCATAGTCTGTATCATCATCATCGTCACCGTCATCGTCATCGTCATCGTCGTCATCGTCATCGTCATCAGTATCGATATCGTCATCGTCGTCACCGTTATCGTCGTCGTCGTCATCGTAATCGTCGTCGTCGTCGGCGGCGTCGTCGTCATCGTCATCGTTATCGTCATCGTCAGCGTCGTCGGCATCGCCATCGTCCGAGAAGGCAGCGGCATCGTCGTCGTCATCTTCGTCACCATCGTCGTCGGCATCGTCATCGTCAGCGCCAGCGTCGCCATCGTCGTTGTAGTGTGCATCGTCGTCGTCGTCATCAACATCGGTCGTCGTCGTCGTGATCGTCGTCGTCGTCCTCATCTTCTCAGTTGTCGTCATCATCGTCATCGTCATTGTCGTCGTCATCGTCATCGTCATCGTCATCGTCGTCGTGGTTATCGTAGTCGTCGGCATCGTCATCGTCATCGCCATTGTCGTCAGCGTCGTCATCATCGGCGACGTCGCCGTCATCGTCATCGTCATCGTCGTCGTCAGCATCGTCGTCGTCGGCATCGTCGTCGAAATCGTCATCGGAATCGTCGTCGTCATCGTCATCGTCATCGTCGTCGTCATGAGCGTCACCGTCTGCATCGCCATCGTCGTCGTCATCGTCATCATCATCATCGTCACCGTCGTCATGCTCGTCGTTGTCGTAATCGTCATTATTATGGTTATCGCGATGGTCGTCGTGGTTATCGTCGCTATCGTCGTCGTCGTTATCGTCATCCTCGTCGATGTTGTCGTCGTCGTCATCGTCGTCGTCATCGTCATCAACATCGTGGTCGTCATCGTCATCGTCGTCGTCGGCATCGTCATCGGAATCGTCGTCGTCCTCGTCGTCGTCATCGTCATCGTCGTCGTCATCGTCATCGTGGTCACCTTCGTCGTCATCATCTGCATCGTAGTCGTCGTCGTCTCCGTCATCGTCCATCGTCATCGTCATCATCATCATTATGGTCATCGTCATCGTCACCGTCGTCGTCGTCGTCGTGGTCGTCGTCAGCGTCATCGTCATCGTCGTCGGCGTCGTCGTCGTCATCGTCGTCGTCATCGTCATCGTCGTCATCGTCGTCGTCATCATCGTCACCCTCTGCATCGTTCTCGTCGTCATCGTCATCATCGTCATTTTCGTCATCGTCGTCGTCGTAGTCGTCGTCATCGTCATCATTATCGTCATCGTTATCGTCGCTATCGTCGTCGTATTAATCGTCATCGTCATCGTCGTCGTCGTTGTCGTCCTCGTCATCGTCGTCGTCATCGTTATCGTCATCGTCGTCGTCATCGTCGTCGTCGTCGGCATCGTCATCGGAATCGTCCTCGCCCTCGTCGTCATCGTCATCGTCGTCGTCATCGTCGTCATCGTCGTCATAGTTTGCATCGTCATCGTCGTCGTCCTCATCGTCATCGTGACCGTCATCATTATCGTCATCGTCATCGTCACCGTCGTCGTCGTCGTCGTCGTCACCATCGTAATCGTCATCGTCATCGTCGGCGTCGTCGTCGTCATCGCGGTCATCATAGTCATCGTCGTCGTCATCGTCATCGTCATCGTCGTCGTCATCGTCGTCGTCATCGTCGTTGTCGGCATCGTCGTCGTCTTCATCGTCGTCGTCGCCGCCGTCTCGACTAGACGTAAGAGTGACCTTTCGCAGGAGTGACCTTCGGTGCGGGGACAGACGGGTCCCCAGATGGCTGAAAACGAAGCAGTGGCAGCTGCCTGCGCGCCCAGGTTTGGTCCCCACGCGGCCCCCAAAAAGCCGCGCACCGAAGGTCACTCTTACCCAGGGTCACTATTGCGTATAGCCGAGTCGTCGTCAACCCGGCGGGCGGCCGGGCGGGCGTGAGCCGCGCCTGCATTCCTCTCGAGACGGCTTCTGCCCGAACTTGATCACCGGTTCCGTGCCCCTCCTCCTGGGGTAAGGGGAAGGAGGCCAAGATGCGAATGACAAGAAGGGTAACCAGAATCGGAGAGGAATAAGGAGGGAAGAGGGGTGAGGAAGGGAAGGATAAGGAAGAGGAGGAATAAGAAAGAGGGAAAAGAAGGAGGATAAAGAGAAGGGAAGAGGAAGAGGAGGACGAGAGAGGTGAAAAGAGAGAAGGAAGATTGAGAAAAGACTGAGGGAAAGGAGAGAGTGGGTACCAGACTCGGTTGAGGCCACAGTAGGGCCACTCATGGGGCCACAAGTGACCTTACATTGACGCCACCCGCAAGATCACGAGCGGAGCCACAATGTGACTACTTGAGGAATGGGTGTCCTGGGGCAGGACCGTTGTGGGGCCACTGTTAAGTCCAATAACGGACCCACCGTGACGCAAGTCGTGGATGGAGTCACATAGCCTACAAATGTCGACAATGTATGGCCAATTGTGACACACAAAGGAAGCAATGGTGTGGCCACGCGTGGAATCCCATTCCACAAGTTGTACCACTGCAGGGCCACTTGTGGAACACACGCCACGCCAATGTGGAGCCGCTACAAGCGTTCTCCCATTCCACCTAGCATAACGCGCCGCGGGTGAGGGGGAGGCTTGCGGGTGTGGAGGGGGGGGGACAGGCGGCAGGGCACAACGCAGAGGATCGCGCGTCTTGGCCGCGAGTATTACCTCGTCGTCAACGCTGTCGCCGATGCTGCCGCGTCCGCAGCGATGCCGCCAGCACCCAGTCGGGCTCCACCCTAACTCTACGTTGCGACAGGCTCCACACTAACTCCACGATGCGAGATCGAGTGTCAGCTAAGCGGAAGCGGAGAGCTGCGTCTGGGCTGAGCGACTCGGCGGACAAAGTGGGCATGCGGCTGAACCGGCGGTGTCAATCCGGCGGAGTTGCTGTCGAGGAGCGGGCGGGGCCACGCCGGGGCCGCGGCCCGCCACCAGCCCGTCCGCCAACACTCGTCGTCCAGCTCTGCAGCGGGCGCAGCAGCGACCTCCAGGAGACGGAGGCCCGCGGGGGCAGGCTGCATGCGAAGCTGCCGCCGTGGCCTGCGACCACCCCCCACGGCGCCGTCCACCTCGGCGTCGCCGCGCGTCTCGCCGCCGTCGGCGCGAGCAGCGTCGGCCGCGGCCCCGCCGCAGCCCGCAGCGCCGCCGCCACGACCACCAAGCCCCCGTCGCCGTCGCCGCCTCCCAGGGCCAGCAGCAGCGCCAGGCGCGGGCGCGGTCGGCGGTGTGGCGGGAGCCCGAAGGCTCGCCACCGCCGCGCGCAGCAGGCCCTCGGCGGCCGGCAGCAGGCGCACTCCCGACTGGGCGTGGCCTGCCGCGGGGCCTGCCGCGAGGCCTGCCGCGGCGTGCCTCGCCGGGAGCGCCCCGCGGGCTGCTTCCTCGGCGACGCGCTGCTGCGAGAGCGCACCTGGCGTTGCCCCGCAGCGAGCGCGGCGCGGCCGCGGCCCAGCGATGCGGAGTTGAGCCAAAATGGTGTTTGAGCCAAAACGGCTACAGAGGGCAGGGAGAGAGGAGGGAGGAGGAAGGGCGGAGGGAACGGGGAGCGGGAAGCGGAAAGGAGTGAGAGAGGAGGGACGAGTGAGGGAAGAGTGAGGGAGGAGTGAGAAGGGAGAACGGCTGAGGAGGGGAGGAGCAGGGCGGACGGGAACGAGGAGAGAAGGATGCACGAGCGAGGGCGCGACCCAGAATTCTGGTGACTCAATTTTTCCAGCCGTCCGCTTCCGAGGCTGTCGCCTCGACCCAGGTCGTCTTTTGACAGCCCCGGGTCTCAGAAACGGCCTCCAGAGGCAGACACTTACGAAGGACCTCCCCGCGCTGTTCATCGGGTCGCCAAAGGTCTGGGGAGGGAAACGGGTCCTGGAAATCCTGCGGCTCCTCAGAACCCGCTGTTCATCCCGAATCGTTGTTTGACGATCCTGGGGTCCGGAAAAGGCCCCGAGAGGCCAAACCCCCGCGTCAAACAAAAGAAAACCAAAAATCCGTTCCCTCGAGGTCCCCTTAGCTCATGGCGAGGGAGGCTGGAATCGGCTTGGACGACATGGGGGCTGCAGAGGGGGATAGCGAACCAGCTAGAAGTAATTCTCCGGTGCTGCCCCGCGCCGACCCGCGCCTGAGGCCACAATGTATCGAGGAGAGCGCCTGGCGGCTGGGCCGAAACCAGCCTTTGCGGAGGCATCTTGGGGACCTACTTGGGCCTCTTGGGGGCCTTTGGGGGCTTCTAGGGGGTTTCTTGGCAATCTGAGGACATTCCTGGCCCGTCTGACGCCGCTCGGAAGCCGTCTTTGGGACCTCTCTGGGCCGACTTGGGGCCTCTTTGGAGTGCTCCAGGGCCGTCTTGGAGGCCATCTTGGGCGCCTTGGAGGCCTCTTGGGCCGTTTTGGGGCCCCCTTGGGGCTTTTGAGGGCCTGTTGGGCCGTTCTGGGGCTATCTTGGACACGCCGCAGACTGCGTGGCCCTGGCCCACCCCGACCACGGCGAGGGTCCTGTCGTCTCGGTCGGCTTTGGCCGCCGCCGCGGCGGCGCGGGCCGGCTCCCGCGCCTTCGGCTTGGCCGGGGCAGGCTTGATGAAGCCCTGGCGCGCCGCGCGGGCGGCCTGCTCCTCGATTCTCGTCATCGTCATGGCCATCAGAGAGCTTCTTGGCAGCATCAGCATGTCCGTGATCATCATCATCATCATCATCATCATCATCATCATCATCATCATCGTCGTCATCATCATCATCATCATCATCATCATCATCATCATCCTCCTCCTCCTCCTCCTCCTCCTCATCATCATCATCATCATCATCATCATCATCATCATCATCATCATCATTACCACCATCATCATCATCATCATCATCATCATCGTCAGCAGCAGCATCATCATTACCATCATCTTCACCATCTCAGGGTCACCAACAAACAGCCAACGTCGCCATCGGCATCGCTATCATCACCGCAGCCGTAGGAAGAGAATCGTCATCGTGAGAATCACCACCAACCATCATCAGCACTGTCATAATCGCAGTCATCACCGTCATCGTCATCACAAAAGCCACGACCATCGCCAACGTAATCACCATCGCCAACGCCATCAACTTCAGCATCGTTATCGTTCCCAGCCATGCTCATGATGACCATCCTCACAACCAGCATCATCTCCATCATCATCCTCATCACCATCATCACCATCATCATCATCATCATCATCATCATCATCATCATCATCATCACCGACAACAGTATCAGAATAAAGATCGTCACCATCAGCAGCAGCACCGTCACCATCATCACCACCTCATCGTCACCGTCACAACAATAGTGACCATCGACACTGTTATCATCACTATAACGATGACCACAACCAACATCACCAGTATCTCCACCACATCCATTATCAACCCTGTCATCGGAGTAGTCACCACCGTCATCATCATCATCATCATCATCATCAGCAGCAACAGCAGCAACAGCATCATTACCACTACCATCACCAAAACGTACATCGTCATCGCCACCCTTACTATCATCAACATCGCCAATACCGTCAACATGATCATCCGTGGAAGTATCACACAATACTCTTTACCATTATCAGTATCATCATCGCCGTCATCGCCGTCATAAGACTCATCATCATATTTATGCTCATCGTCGTCGTCGCCGTCAGCATGGTCATCGTCGGCATCGTCGTCATCACCATCATCATCTCCTTAATCAGCAGCATCATCATGATGGTCGTCGTCATCGGCAGTATCACCATCAGCATGATCGTTTGCAGCAATATCTGCAGGATTGTCATTACAAACATCGCCATCTCACACCCCTCATCACCATCGACAACGTTAGCATCACCTCTGCCACAAAAACCATCAGTGTGATCAACACCACCAACATCATCATCACTACACCCACCCTCATCACTATCAGGGTCGTGCGCACCACATTCCGCATCATCGTCAGCATGAGTCACCATCAAAACCAGCATAAACATCAGCATCACCACACATACAATCAACGCCAGCATCATCATAATCATCACTACCATAAGCATACCCGTCATCATCATCAGCATCATCATCACCATCAGCAGCAACATCGTCGTCGTCATCGTCATCATCATGGTCATAACTATCGTAATCAGCATCGTCATCGTTGTCATCAACGTCGTGATCGTAATCATCAGCATCATCATCATCATAGTCATCATCATCATCGTCATCATCTCCATAGTCGTCGTCATCAGCATCTCGTCACAGACCCTCTCCTCACACGCACCCTCATAATCTTACTTCAACTCCTTTTCCCCCTCCTCCTAATCGCTTTGTTCATCAGCATCGTCGATTCTGCCGAACCCTCGCCACGCGACGGAGAAACTTCGCGTGGCAGGCTGGACCACGGCAGGGGCGGGGGCGGGGGTAGCAGGGCTGGCTGGTATGATTCCCTGGCGCTGCAAACTGTTCGTTATCTCCTGCCTCCTCCTCCTCATCATCATCATCATTATCAGCATCATCACCGTCATCATAATCCCCCTGTTCTTCATCATCAGCATCAGCATCAGCATCAGCCACATCATCAGCATCATCATCAACATCATCAACAACATCAGCATTTCTGTTGTTTTCCGACCGCGACAATTACCAATGGAAAAGTTGCATGTTTGAAGTGATACACATGTTGGCGGACTACCATGGATGCAAAAATTATGGCGCCAGCGGAAAACCTGCCGATCTCTGCTCTGCCTACTGAAAGTGGGTCTTCGAATTTCCTCCTAGCGCCATGTTGACTGCGGTGCTCGTGGCGCGCAGCTTCTCAAACGTCCAGGTCAAAGCGCAGCGCGCGTAGCGGCCGGTGCACAGTGCACGGCCCACCCTGGGGCCGAAGGCGACCCGAGGAGAGGATGAGGAGGAGGAGGAGGAGGAAGCGGACCGCAGGGCGAGGGAGGAGACGATGCGAGGCCGGAATGCACCCACACAGGCTGACAGAGCAATGTTAAAAAAAAGTTGTATGCTCGAAGTGATCCACAGAAGCTTCAACCACATTGCCGACTGCTGCTGGCCAGCTTCGGGAGGACAAATCCTGCCCCCCAACGGAAAAAAGGAGCACACATACAGCGTCACACACTACACATCACCCACCACTTGCATCAGGGGGCGGAAATTCGGGCGCGTGCTTGGCGTGGGCACGGCTGTAAATTCAAGCTCCGTGAACCACCACGTAAACTTGCACAGCAACCGGACCAAATAACAAGGATCACATTCGCCCCTGCACGCCACGCAACTGAGACCTGTACACTCAGCGCGCATTGTCCCCAGTGCTCTAATGCCGAAGGTAAGCATGAGTTGTGTAACAGCTATGTCCATGGAGTGAAACGACCCCTTGTGAGAAGGGCTGGAAGGGGAACAAACTAAGAAATGGCGGACGGCCAATTTGACAAATCAAGGTGCAAACAGCGACGGCCTGCCTCCAAGAGGACAGGACAACACCAAGAATGATCGATCGACTCGGACCCTGAGGTCTTGCAGCAAGCGCATGGGGCTTCCTTTTGAAAGCGCCGTGCGGTTGCCAACCATGGATGAAAAGAGTATGTATACAAGCAGAGAAGACACACGGAAGAAACTGGTGCCGCAATCTTGACATGTTGCTTGCAGAGCAATCCGCGCAGAAGCGCAGGTTCGACGGTCCTAAGATGTAGCTCCACCTTTTCAGCCGTCGTTGGATGGCCTGAACAGGGCACGCTGGAAACAAGCGGCCGTGCAATTGCTTGTAAATCGCTGTTTGGCCAGCCCTGGCCCCACCGCGAATCGTAACCAATGACACTCCCATTGTGCTGAATCGGGTGCGTGCGCGATCCAAAACACGGACGGCCAAACGATCAAGCCACGATTGCCACCCCCACTGCAGCGGAGCATGGTCACTCAAAGCACCGCGTTGCAGTAGGCTGAAGCTGGTGCGCCAGCTGGCGCATGTAGCAGACAAGGTCCTACCCGCAGATGCTAGATACAAGGCCGTCACAGAAAGAAACGGTACTGGTTGTCCGAGCTGGTCGGGGGCAGCCAGTTCCCCGGCCCGGCGATCAATTTGCGAAGCATCGCACGCTCGGGCTTTAGGAGGTCAGCGGTAGGCTCAACCCGCTGCAAGCCGAACCCCAGCACGTTGATGGCGATGGAGTTGTATGGCAGCGCAGTGGCCGGCTAACCGGGTGAGAGGTCCTTGATATACTGGACTCCGCCCAAATACTTGCACATAGGTGCCAAGAGAGATAGCGGGCCGCTCCTGTACCAAGGAAGACACTGAGGTATTTGCCAGAAGATTCACACAAGAAATCGCCCCAGAAAGGAATAACTCCTCTCCGGAGCCGCGCGAAGCGTTCCAAAGAAATCGGCCACAGATGAATGATCACACACTTCCGAGGCTTGCTCTTGAGATTCGAAATACGTGCGAACTCGTTGAAGAGGAATGCTGTGACTGGCCCGTTAATCCATATCCTCCCCAGTATGATGGCGATGTCGTCGGCAAAAACTCGCAACAGGCAGCGGTCGCCCAAGTTATGAACCAGTGCTCGAAGAAATTAGTCCATTGCTATAGCAAACAGCGTAGGGCTGAGGGGGCAACTTTGCTTCACTCCAGAAATCATCATCAGCATCATCATGATGATCATCATCATCATCACTATCAGCATCATCATCATCATCATCATCATCATCATCATCATCATCATCATCATCATCATCATCATCATCATTATCATCGCCATCATCATCATCATCATCATCATCATCATCATCATCATCATCATCAATATCACCATCATCATCATCATCATCAGCATCATCGGCATCATCAGCATTGCCATCATCATGATCATTATCCTGCTCATCATCAGCATCATCATCATGATCAGCATCATCAGCATCATCATCATCCGCATCATCAGCATCATCATTATTACCATGATCGCCATCAACATACTCATCATCATCAACAACATCGTCATCATCATCATCACCATCATAATCGTCATCACCATGATCAGCATCATCATCAGCAGCAGCACGATCACCATCACAGTCATCATCATCATCATCATCATCATCATCATCATCATCATCATCATCATCTGCATCGTCATCGTCGTCGTCATCATCATCACCATTATCATCATCATACCCGTTCACCGCCTCCTCCTTCTCCTTATCAATGTTTCCCGTCCCTCAGTTCTTCTTACCACTTCAAACAGAGGGTGTAGCTCCACAAGGCAGCCGAGGCCCCAGAAGCGAGAGGGAGAGCGGACATGTAGGTCTGTCTTCCTCCTCCTCCGGATCATCATGGTGGTGGTGATGGTGATGGTGATGATGATGGTGATGCTGGTGATGGTGATGACGATGGGGAGGAGGAGGAGATGATGATGATGATCCTGATGACGATGACGATGACGATGATGATGATGATGTTGATGTTGATGATTATGGTGAGGAGGAGGATGCTGATGATGATGGCGATGATGCTGATGATAGTGATGGTGATAGTGAGAATGCTAACAATTATGATCTTGATGATGAGCATGATATTGATGATGATGATGATGATGGTCACGGTGATGGTGATGATGGTGATGATGATGGTGATGGTGACCGTGATGGTGCGCGATGGTGATGATGGTCGTGGTGATGATGGTGATGATGATAATGATGATGGTGGTGAAGGGTGAAGAGGATGGTGAAGGTGGTGATGATAATATTGATGAAGATGGTGATGACGATGATGATGACGATAATGACGACGACGACGATGACGATGATGATGATGATGAGGGTGGTGATGTTGTTTATGATGGCGATGATGCTGGTGATGGTGATGATGCTGGTGGTGATGATGGTGATGATAGTGATGATGATGACGATGATGATGGTGATGACGATGATCGTGATGGTGATGACGATGATGATAACATTGGTTATGAGGGTGATGATGTGCCTGATGCTGATGATGATGACGATGATGACGATGATGAGTATGATGATGGTGATGGGGATGATGATGATGATGATGATGATGATGATGACAATTTGGATAGTGATGATGATGATGATGATGGTGGCGATGGTAGTGGTGGTGATGTTGATGATGATGATGAGAACGAGTATGGTGGTGGTGATGCTGATGCTGGTGATGATGATGCTGTACATGATAACAATGATGATGTTGGTGGTGATGATGGTGATGATGCTGAGTACGATGATGATGGTGGTGGAGATGATGGTGATTAGGATTATGATGATGATGGTAGTACACGCAATCGTATCCAAAAGGCCAAGAAGTAAATGATGGTGATGATGATGATGATGATGATGATGATGATGATGATGATGATGATGATGATGATGATGATGATGATGATGCGGAGGAGGAGGAGGAAGAAAGGAGGAGGAGGAGGAGGAGGAGGAGAGGAGGAGGAGGAGGAGGAGGAGGAGGAGCAGGAGGGGGAGGAGGAGGAGCAGGAGGGGGAGGAGGAGGAGGAGCAGGATGAGGAGGAAGAGGAGGAGGAGGGACGAGGAAGAGGAAGAGGAGCCCACAGGCCGGCGGCCCCGGAGGGCTGGCGGGGCCGCCTGCGGCGGCGCCTTGGCCGCGGCTCCCCCGGGGGCCCCGCGCCGCTCGCTGGGCCTGGCGGGCGCGCCGCCCGGCTGCGGCCGGGCCTTGGCCGCCGGGGGCTCGGTGAGGTCCTGGGCGGCGCGGCCGCCGCCACGCTGCGGGTCAAAGCCGCCGCCGCCGCCGCCACCGCCGCCTGGGCGGTGGCGCCGCCGCCGAGGTTCAGAGCCCAGACATCCAGCGCCTCGAGAGGAGTCGAGGAGGCAGGTCTGCCCTCGCGCTGGGCACCTTGAGGCCGGCCTTCGGGCCTGGAGGCCATCGGCACAAGACCTGCTGCTCCCCAGCCATCATCGCAAGCAGCAAGCAACGGTGCCTCCACGAGCTCTGGGGCCGCGAACCCCCGCGGCGAAACTGCCCCGCAGCGCGCAGCGGAGGAGCGTGCAACAGGGGACCATCAACGAAATCTCAGGATGAAAAGTGGGCCCTGGGGAAGGGGGCGAGAGTCGAGACGTCTTGGGAGCCCCGCATCGAAAAAAAACCGAAGCGCAGGATGTCTGGGAAACTCGAGCCTGTCGTGCCTTGTTGGAGCCTCCTGGGTGGGGCGCTCCCGTGGCCACAGCTGGGTGCGGCTCGAGAGTGGTTGGAACACCCCCCGTTGGGGAGGCCTGGGGGGTCGATCCTGAGGCCTGGGGGGAAGGGGGCAGACCTCCTCAGTCACCGAAAAATCGTGGCGGGTCTTCCCGAGTTCTTGGCTGGTCTTGGGCCTCCGGGCCATTAGAAAACGGCCTGGGACCCAACAAACCAAACTGTCCATTGGGTGGTGTCGAGAAACCATCATCATCATCATCATCATCATCATCATCATCATCATCATCATCATCATCATCATCATCATCATCATCAGCATCATCATCATCATCAGCATCATCATCATCATCATCATCATCATCATCATCATCATCATCATCATCATCATCCACATCATCATCATCATCATCATCATCATCATCATCATCATCATCATCATCATCATCACCATCATGATCATCATCGTTATCATCGTCATCATCATCACCATCATGATGCACCGGCGACCCATCGTCGAAGTCGGCGAGGCATCGGCGCCATCGACGTGAAGAAAGCCGGGCTGCACATCGAGCCGCATCGACGATGCATCAGCGATGCGGCGCGATCCTCCGACCCATCTACTCCGACCCCATCTAGGAGGCATAGACCTTACCCCCGCGGCTCATCATGAAGAAGCGTCGCGGGTCCACGTATGCGGCTCGCAGTAGATCGGTAACAGTGTGTTGCGTTGGGCTGGCTGGCTGGGGCAGGTGGAGGAATGAACACCCTGACACCTTGGGGCGACAGAAGCCCGAGATCCGTGATGACGTGGGGCTCAGGGCGCTTTCTTAGCGGGGCTACGCCCTGGGTAGGAGGAGTCCAAGGGAGCTCAATTTCGGCACTGTTGAAAACATCTGTGCGTTCTTAGAGGCCTCCCAGGTGATGTCCGAGTAGATGGGGTCGGAGGATCGTGCCGCATCGCCGATGCATCGACCATGCGGTTCGCTGTGGAGCCCGACGATGGACCGCGCGGGGGAAATGTATCGGCGATGCACCGGCGACGTCGGCGATGCATCGGCGACGTCAGCGTGCAGAAACTCGGGCTCCGCATCGAGCCGCATCGCCGATGCCTCCACATCCAGCAGCACCGCCGATTCACCGGCGATGCGGCACCATCCTCCGACCCCACCTGCTCGGGCCCCATCTGGGAGGCCTCGAGAGTGGAGAAGCCCGGAGGAGCCCAATCGGCGGTGGACAAACCTCCCTTTAGTAAACCTCCCCTCAGTGAAAGCGGCCTGGGACCGAAACCGACGGACTTGGACCCGTAAAAATGACGGCCACGACGCCCTCTCGCAAGCTGAAAACGGCCAATTCCTCAATCGACGTGTCAGGGTAGGAGGTCTATCCACCTCCGACCCAAAGCCGACTGCGCGTGCCCCCTCCCCCCGCGCCTGGCGTCGGAGAACCCAGGGAACCCCAGGCCTGGAGTGCGCTCTCCCTCTCTCTCTCTCTCTCTCTCCCTCCCTCCCTCCCTCTCCCCGCGCGCCGCACGCCCTCCCTCGCCCTCCCCCTCCCTCCCTCCCTCCCCCTCCCTCCCCCCCCCCCCTCCCTCTCCCCCTCCCTCTCTCTCCCCCGCCTCTCTCTCCCCCCCTCCCTCCCTCTCCCTCTCTCCCTCTCGCCCTCTCTCCCCCGCCTCCCTCTCCCTCCATCCCTCCATCCCTCTCCCTCTCTCCCTCTCCCTCCCTCTCTCCCCTCTCCCTCCCTCCCTATCCCTCTCTCCCTCCCTCTCTCCCTCCCTCCCTCCCTCCCCCCGCGAGGTCCATCACGAAGAAGCGCCGCGGGTCCGGGCGCCGGGCGTCGGCGTCGGGCGTGCCGGGCGGCTCGGCGACGCACGGGGCCTCGGCCTGGTCGGGCGCGGCCCTCGCGCCCAAACCCGGGGGGGGGGGGGGGAGCAGGCAGAGGAGGGGGAGAAGAGGGGAGGGGGAGGAGGAGGAGGGAGGGGGAGGAGGGGGAGGGGAGGAGGGGAGGAGGGGGAGGGGGGAGGAGGGGAGGAGGGAGGCAGAGGGAGTGGGAAAGGGAGCGACGGAGAGAGTGAAAGAGAGAGAGAGAGAGAGAGAGCGTGGGCGAGAGCTAGAGCCAGAGCGAGAGCGACGGCGAGAGCGAGAGCTGGAGAAACAGAGAGATAGAGAGATAGAGAAAGAAATAAAGAAAGAAAGGAAGCTATAGATAGAGGGAGAGAGTTGGGGTGAAGGAGAGAGGAGGGAGGAGAGCGACAAGCTAGGTGCGCTCGCGTCATATCTGACATCCGACCCTTCCCATCCCATCCCGCTGTGCCCAATGCCTTCCTATCTGCCAATCCGCCAGCTGAATCAGACCTGACTCCTTGAGTTGCGTGGGGGCGAAGGGGCAAGGCGCCAGGGGCAAATGGGCAAGGCGAAGGACGGGGAGGACCAGGGAGGGGAACAGGGAGGGGGATGGGGAGGACCAGGAAGGGAGGTGGGGAGGACCAGGGAGATGGGGAGGACCAGGGAGGGAGAGGGACGGGGAGGGCCAGGGAGGGAGATGGGGAGGACCAGGGAAGGGGAACAGGGAGGCAAGGGTGACGACCAGGACCGCGGGGCGCGGGGTGGGCGGCGGCGAGCCAAGGCAGCATCTTGGGAGCACGCAGGTGGGGTAGTGGCTGGGCAGGGGGTGGCTCCCGAGCGAAGTGAACCCCAGCCTCCCCCGCAGAAATCGTGGTGGGCAGAGGAAGGGTTCGCACGTGGCCCCCTACTAGGGGTGGGGCGAGGGAGGCGCGCCCTTTCGGGCTGGTCGAAGAGCACGCGGGCGAGGCAGCATCTTAGGAGCACGCGGGCGAGGTAGTGGCTGGGGTAGTGGCTGCGGCAGGCGCCTTTCGGGACGGTCGAAGACGAACCGAAGACGATCCGAGCAGAAGAGCACGCGGCGAAGAGCAGGCCGAAGAGGATCCCGGGGGACAAGGTGTATCCCTAAAAAAACGGTGCGTGAGATCCGACCTGCGCGCGGGAAGAAACAATAACCGAGTGAGGCGCGCACCCACACAACACAGCCATCTGGGGAGAGAGGGTAGTGGTACTCGTATTGAATCACTCAAGAGAGGGAGGAGAGGGGGAGAAAGGGAGAGGAAAGGGGAGGGCGGCAGACGAGAGGAGAGAAGACAACAGGAGAGAAAGCTCCTAACAGTTACATGGATGGAAGGGGGATGAAAGTGTGGCTCTCGCCTTAGCGCCGCGCACATGCGTCCTACAGACTTCCAACCGATACACTGATGAAAGGGGCATCCCTTTCAACATGTTAAACCAGTACAACCCCAATTAGTTGAAAGCTTCCTACTGCATGGGCGCAGTGCTTGGCGTTGCTTGGCATTGCTTGCATTGGTTGCAGTGCTTGCATTGTTTGGCATTGTTTGACGTTGTTTTGCATTGCTTGATGTTGCTTGGCATTGCTTGACGGTTATTTGCGTTGCTTGATGTTGTTAGGCGTTGCTGTGCATTGCTTGGCGCTGCTTGGCATTGATTGGAAACAAAACCCGACAGACCGAGGAATGCGGTAAAGAAACAAGACTCAGCAACCTGGGGAATGCAAGAAGGAAATGTGACCAAGCAACACAGGGAATGCAGAAATGAAACAAGACCAACCAAAATGGAAAATACAGTGAAGAAAAAAGACGAAGCAACCTGGGGAACGCTGTGAAGAAACAAAACCAAGCAACCCGTGGAATACAGTTAAGGAAACAAGGACCAGCAACCCAGGGACTGCAGAATGGAAACAAGACCAAGCAATACGGGGCAACGCCACAGGAAGGTAACAAGACCAAGCAACCCCAGGGAACGCCACAGTCAGGAGATAAAACGAAGCAACCCCGAATGACGCCGGCAAGCGCAAGCCTGGCACCCACCGCTTCCTCAAAAGCTCAGCTGGAGACAGCCTTACGTTTGAGACTTCCTCATTACTTCTGATCGGAGATCTAAAACTGAGCATCCGCGAGACGGATGGAGTGCGGCTCGTTTTCAAATTGCAGCTCTCCCTTACGAGCTCCTTTGGTTTGATGACCAGACGTTGAGAATGCACTAACGGTTTCACATTTTGAGGGTGGTTCTTTCTCAGCTCGGGTCTCACGCTGGACACCTCGTTGAAGCCAGCTAGGAGCATGGACGGCAGCTCCGTCTCAGAACAGGGCTCTCGACTGCGCTGCAGGATCATCGGGCGCTCGCCTTTCAAGGAAGCAACTCCCGCAGCGAAAATGAGTTCGCGTGTGCGGCCTATCAGGAGGGGACTGGGGACGGGTGGGCGTACTGTAGCATCGTTGGCGCATCTTGGGTTTACTCTGGTCCTCCTCCTGTTCCTCCTGCTGCTCCTCCTCCTCCTCCTCCTCCTCCTCCTCCTCCTCCTCCTCCTCCTCCTCCTCCTCTTCCTCGGCATCGGGCCTCCAGCAAGACGTCCTCCTCGAACACGCCGTAAGACTCCAGGTCCTCTTGCGCATGGCACGCTCCATGCAATCGGGTAGTTCCCTGAATCCGAAGGAGAGGTGGCAAGGAGGATCGAGGATCCAGATCTTGGGCCGGTTCGTGGCTTCGTTTCGGCCTCAGGAAAGCTCCTCCACGGCTGGACGCCGCGCCTCCGACGACCCGGACCCCCAAGCACCATGCGTGACTCAACCTTTTGAACGTGGGCCGGCTGGCCCCACTTGCTGCGCTGCAGGCGAATGATCCCAAGCACCACCTGATGTCCCTCCTGGTTCCAAATGTACGGAAGAATCGTCAAAAACTTACTCGAGACCAGACAAACACGACCAGCATACGATTCGTTCCGAGCAGGCCCGATTCTATACGCCGCATCTCTCTCGTCGATTCCCTTGCCCCCACGGGCTCTAATCTGCACGGCCACCTCGCGCGCGCGGGCGGTGAGTGAACAAGGGGTTGTCCACCACCCATCCGACGAGGAAGTGGGTGGAGGGACCGGGAGGAGGAGGGAGGAGGAGGAGGAGGAGGAGGAGGAGGAGGAGGAGGAGGAGCCCGCGCGGGAGGGAGGAGCCAGAAGGGAGCAGAGGAGGAGGACAGAAGAGGGAGGAGGGAGGAGGCAGGAGGGAGGAGGGAGGAAAGGGGAGGAACGAGACAGCAGGAGGAAGCGGAGTCAGCGGGAACGAGGAACAGCGGCAGCACACAGCGTGAGGAGAGAGAAAGCGCGGACGGATCGGAGAGGGAGGGCAATGGGGAGGGGGTGGAGGAGGGAGATGAAGCAGCAGGGAAGAGAAGGAGGAGGAGGAGGAGGAGAAAGAGGAGGAAGGATGAAAATAAGGTCGAGGTGGAGACCCAACAGGAGACCTGGGAGGGATGAAACGGATGATGACGACGACGACGACGACGACGACGAAGGAAAGACGACGACAACGGACACGACCACGGCGAAGTTTCCAGATTTGTTGTACCGTGTGTCCCCAGGCCCAAATCGTTTCTCGATGGCACTGGGGCCCGGAAATGACTCCTACGGGACCAAAGTGAAGAAGAACCAGCCGCAACGAGCCTTCGTGACATTGGAAATCTGGGATGACCTTATTAAGATCGACCCCGCGCCTGGGATGCGTTCTAGCCAGAACTTCGACGCAGTTCCAGCCGTGGCGACGGGGACGCTCAAGGAGGCCCAGTGGGATCACTGGCGAGCATGTCGTCGACAAAGCGCAAGCACAGCAGGCAGAACAATGCTGCCAAAATGCCCTGGACTGTCAGGCCGAACCGATCCAAGTCAGACATCGAGGCGGAGCCCCGAATGGCAAGCACAGTAACTGCAGCGCCTGGCTGTTTTCTACATATTCCTACCACGCTAACACTAAGAACGGCAAGTGGCCGTTGCAGACAAGCAGTCTTAAAAAAGTGCTTGAAATCATCTTCCCTCACTTCCATCGGACCGCAATGCTGTGCCCGTTTTGCACCATCCGGTGCACCATGGAAACCAAACGATCGCAAGGGTTAGGTGGGGCCTTCTCGCAACACATAACACCACCGGTCACCATCGAGGCAATGAAATCGTCAATGCATTTCACTAAGGGCACCCAGCCGTGAAAAACTTGTTGCTCTCTCTTGGGCGATGAAGAATCTCGCGATCAGAACGCACGAGTCACAATACTCCCGGTTTGCCGTCTACGGCTTCTTCATCAGCACCACTCTGGAGAAATTGCGCACAAATTTCGACGTCGCTGCTGCGCTGCGCAGCGATTCTGCCGAAGGTCGCGTGGTTCCGTCGCGCGGGCGACTTTGAATTGATCACCGTGTTTCGGCTGGTTCCAGACATGTTTCTGCGATCTCGTGGATGCGACTAGCAGGCATATTTCCCACCAACGGGAAACCATGAGAGGTTTTGAAACAAATTCTGGTGGTGCCAATCTATCGCATTCACAAATTCCGTCAACTGGAAAAGATTCCCCCCTGGCCCAAACACCGGATGGCAGTGCGAACGCAAACTTCTAAACCGATTTGCCACCGGGGGTCGGTCACCAGCTTCCGCTGTTGCCAAAATTATGAAGCAGAGTTACGCGTGGCTTGCAGCTCTGCAACGGACATGTTTGTTGACCGCACGAAGGAACCACTTAAATCGGCATGGATAGCGTCTCGCCAACAGCGGACAAGCGGAGTGCC
Organism: Prorocentrum cordatum; assembly: GCA_963575745.1. Classification (NCBI taxonomy): domain Eukaryota; class Dinophyceae; order Prorocentrales; family Prorocentraceae; genus Prorocentrum; species Prorocentrum cordatum. The sequence goes on from CAUYUJ010003903.1 coordinate 385,595, forward strand.
CACTGCAGGCGGCCCCGCGGACCGAGGCGATGATTTCGCTGAGTCGTCGGCGGTGGCCGAGGCTCACTTGTGGTTCCACCGATCCTTCTGCCCCCTTTGGCGCAGCCGACTGCATGGCCGCGCCCCCCGCCGCTTGTCCCCCTGGACAGGCGAAGGGGGGCGCCAGACAGGGTGCTCGTTGGCCTTCCAATCGGCCTTGCCATTGTCAGCCTTGCCCCAAGCATCGTCGCCGCCCCTACTGCGCGACGAGCCGGAAGACGGCGGCGCCCACATTGCCGACGATCTCCGCCAGGAGCCGGGCCATCGAAATGCAATGGACGACGGCGTCCTGTTCCTTTGCCTTCGGATCGCCTCCCAGGACGACATGGATCCACACACGCGCGGCGTGCTCATCGGCGCCATGGAATGTTCCCGACGGGAGAATGCGGATCACATCGGCGATCTCAGAGTTGCTGAAAGGACATCGCCTCGGAGAATTTTACGCCAGGACAAGCGCGCACTGAAACGCAGAGCACCTCAGTACTGGCCAGGGCAGTGTGACTTGAGTCTGCATGGCAGCGGACGGAGGCAGGGGGGGCCCGTGCCCGACGCCGGGCCGCCGCGCCTGGACTCGCACACCGCTCTCGCTACTCGGGCGACGGAATGCACGCACCCCGCCGTCAACCTCGAGCACCCCAGTTGAGTTACCTGGAGCTCGCCGCGCCGCGAAGCCGCCGCCAGCGCCAGACGTTCGTCACTCTGCACTCTCCCGCCTCTCGCCAGCTGTGCTCGAGCGGTTTTGTCCGCCCTACCTGCCCCGCTATCTTCGATCGACCTGGCGCCCCCAGAAGGGGCGAGAGGACCGCGCAGAGTGGTTTTTTTCTCAGGACGGAAAAAAACGAAGAGAAGGGGGGGATGCATAAAGCGCCGCCGCCGTCAGAGCGCCCAAGGTCGTTCTGACAGCGCCACGGAACGCTCTGGGATACCTCATTATCGGCCGAGCGTGGGACTCCATTACTGGACGACGATATCACTTCCTTGTCGGCCCCACGGAGCACCTCCCCGTCTGCCAAACAGGTAACCTTCTATCGGCCGCAGAAAGCCACGACTACCCACGCGCCTGCCACTTCCACATCCTCCGAGGACAAAGAGGGGTCAAGCAAGAAAGAGGGAAGAAGCGAGGCCTCTGAGGTCGGTGGCTGGGCTGCCCTCTTTGGGGCCGCTCTTTTTGACGGTATCCAATTTGGGGATGCCCCTTTCTTCAACGTCGCCATAACGGCCTGCGTACCGCTCACGTTGATACTGACGCGGGCTAAGCCGATGGCCAGCAAGCGCTGTCTAAGACTTGCTTTGCCGTCCGCGACGGCGTTGGTCTAGGCTCCAGGCGAAGCCCAGTGACCAGGTGGCCCAGGTGTAACCTGGCCTTCTGCTGTAGCTGGCTCGGGCGAAGCCCAGTGACCACACGAGCCAATCGAGGATCGGTCCTGCCGTCCACGATGCGCTGGTTCGGGCGAATCCCGGTGACCAGAGGGCCCAGGCGTTGCTCAGTTCTGAGATGTTGCTGGTTTGAGCGCAGCCCAATGGCCAGAAAGCCCAGTCGAAGACCGGTCGCATCGTCCGCGACGACGGTGCGCGACCTGTCAAAGAGGTCGCAAGAGTGCTCCAGCGCACTCTGGTCGAGCCGCCGCGGTGAGCACGGCGCCCAGCACTTGGAAGGCACTCAGCGGAGCAACTGGCGCCCACCGGCAGCAGGAAAAAAGGCCACCACAGTTTCTGGTTTGCCCTTTCTTGTTTTGTCAACCCCCTCGCAAACAAAAACCTCGTTTGAACACTCTCACCGCGGTTACCTCGTCAAAGCAATCCACGGCGGCCAGCGGGCGTTGGTTCGTCTTTTGACTTGCTGGCGGCCAACCCCTTGTTCAATATCTGCGCCGAGCCGCGCAGGCCTGCCTTGTCCGAGCAGGGACCCGTCCCTCGTCCAGTGGGTTTCTCTTATCCACGCAGGGATCAGTTCCTTATCCAGGAACTGCGGCGACATTGGATTTGTCTTATCCAGGCAGGGACCCGCTCCCCGTCGGGGAGCCGATCGTTGCCGCGTGGGTTTGCCTTGTCCAGGAAGGAACCCGTTCCTTACCCAGGAACTGCGGCGACATTGGTTTTGTCTCATCCAGACAGGGACCCGCTCCCTGTCGGGGAGCCAAGCGTTGCCGCATGGGTTTGCCTTATCCATGCAGGGACCCGTTACTTATCCAGGAACTGCGGCTGCATCGGGTTTGCAATATCAAGGCAGGGACCCGCTCTCTCTCTCTCTCTCTCTCTCTCTTTCTCTCTCCCTCTCTCTCTCTCTATCTCGGAGAGCCGAGCGGAGGCGCGAGCACCTGGTACACGAGGAGTGTTTGTCCTTGGCATCCCTGGGCGTTCCATGTCGGGGAGCGGGGTGTGAGCCCGAGCGCCTGGTACACGAGAGTTGTTTGCCCTTGGCCTCTCTGGTCGCTCCCTGTCGGGACAGTGAGCGAAGGCGCGACCGCGCCGTTTGGGCGCGACGCGTGAGCGGCAGCAGCAAAGCGGCGGCGGCACAGCGGAGGAAGGCTCAGAGGCCGCAAGCCAGCAATTGCAGGCAAAGGCGAGAAAGCAGAACAGGCGAAGGTCCACGACCCCTCTCCTGGCGATATTCCGACCCAGGAACCCAAGATTTGGGAATTACGAAAGAATCATGGATGCTCGATCGTCCTTCCCCCTCACCGCCCGCCCCCCTTTGAGGAGGACCTCTGGTAGTTTCCAGAAGTTCCCCGAGGCCCCCAGAGGCCTCTCGAGGTCACCAGAGGCCGGGAGAGACCTCTGGGACCAAACTTGTGAACATCTCGAAACTCGACCTTCGATCCACCTCGAGGCGGCGAGACGACCAGGTCTTCCTTCCTCCTCCTCATCCACCCTCCTTCTCCTCGATCCTCGACCCTCGAGCCTCGAAGCGCATTCAAATACCGTCCCCCTGTCCCTGAGCCGAAGCCCACCCTGGCAATTTTCGAATCCCGGACCGATCTCCGGCGGCCCGGGAGCCCGAAAACAGCCCCGAGAGCCCAGGATCACGACCCTCCCCCTCGGGACGGCGTGGCGGCACGGATCCTCACTGGAGTGGCACCGCGGGCTCTCGGCCGCGCCTGCCGCGCCTTCGGCGTCTCTGGCGGGGTCCTGCGGGAAACCCATGGCTTCCGGAGGAGGCCGTCGCTGTCATCTTCTTCCTCCTTCTCCTCCTCCTCCTCCTCCTCCTCCTCCACCTCCTCCTCCTCCTCTCCTCCTCCTCCTCCTTACCCTCCTCCTCCTCCTCCTCGTCCTCCTCCTCCTTCTCCTCCTTTTCCTCATTCTCCTCCTCCTCCTCCTCCTTATCATCCTCCTCCTCCTTCTCTTCCTCCTCGTGTTCCTCCTTCTTCTTCTCCTCCTCCACCCCTTTACCTTGTGAATAGTTCCTTCCTGTCGCACCCCCAGACGTGTCGGCTGGGCGGGCAAGGCGTTTGGCTAAGACGTCCTCACCATTCATGATCCTGAAGCTTGAAACTTGCAACCGATGGAGTGCAACCCGTTTTCAATGTGCGGCTTTGTTACGCGCGCGTTCGTCTTAAACGCGTGCAACAGCTTCAAGGATGCCAAGGGTGGATGAGATCGTATGTGTGGCTCTCGCCTTCACGCCGCACACATTCGTCTGACAAAAACTGCAACATGTTCAAGGATGGAGGGCACCCGTCTTCAAAATGTGGCTTTCGCTTCAGTGCCTCACACAGTCGTGTGTAAAGTTGGCAACAGCTTCAAGCATGGAGCGCAGCTCCTTTTTCGAAATAAGGTAGCTACCACCGTATCGCCGCGCACGCTCATCTTGAGAGTTTGCAATACGTTCAAGGGTTCGTATGATTCAAAGTCCCAGGAATGGCGTTCTGGCGCGATGCAGAGCTGTCAGCACGCAGCGATGGTGTTGGTTGGAAGCGCTGTAGTCCCAGGGTTGACGCTCTGGCACAAGGTATGGGCTTTCAGGACGCAGCAGTCACATTGATTCGCGGGGTGTTGTCCCAGGAATGGTGTTCTGGCACGGTTCAAGACTATCAGGACGCAACCGTCATGTGGATTCGCGGAGTCGAAGCCCCAGGAATTTCATTTTGGCACGACTGAGAATTCTCCGAAGTTTGTCCTCAGATGGGGCACATCTGGCAACACAACTGAACTATTGCAGGGACCTGTGAAGAGGGATCATAAAAGGGGAGGGAGGCACTGCAACTCCGTTGATGCGTCTTGGGTCTACTCTGGTCCTCATGCTCCTCCTCCTCCTCCCCCCCTCCTCCACCTCGCCACCATCGTAGTCATTCGAATCATCATCAGATTCATCCCCACCATCAGCAGCAGAAGCATGATCATCATCACCATCATAACCATCAACAACCTACTGAACACCGCATTAATCAGTCATCATGGTCATCAGCATCACCATCATCAACATCAGCATCAGCATAGCATCAACATCAGTAGCATCAGCATCAGCATAGTCAACAGCGCCAACATCATCATCATGGTCGTCGGCAGAAGCAGCAGTATCCCCCTTCTCCTCATCCTCCTGCCCAATGTTCAGCTCCACAAATCCTCAGCTCATCGGCTCCACACCCTCCGTTTCATCTCCTCCTCCTCCTCCTCCTCCTCCTCCTCCTCCTCCCTACTCCTCCTCCCTACTCCTCCTCCTCATCATCATCACTATTCCTCCTCCTCTTCCTCCCTCCCTCCCTCCTCCTCCTCCTCCTCCTCCTCATCCACCTCCTCCTCCTCCTCCTCATCATCATCATCATCAGCATCAGCATCCTCATCCTCATCCTCCACCCCTTTATCCTGTGAGTATGTTCTCCCTGTCGCACCCCGAGGCGTGTCGGTGGGGCGGGCAGGGCGTGTGGCCTGAGACGTCCTCACCATGTATGGCCCTGCAGCTTGAAACTTGCAACAGGCTCAGAGGATGGAGCGCGGTCCAGTTTTCCCATATGCTTTGGCACGCGCACACCCGTCGCACACGCATGCAAGAGCTTCAACGTTATAAAAGGCGGCTGCTAGAATAAATGGGGCTCTCGCCTAACGGCCGCACGCCTTCGTATTAAAATGCTGCAACATTATCACGTGTGGAGGGCAGCCGTTGTCACCATGCGTTTCTCGCACCAGTACCCCGCACATTCGTTTGCAACGGTCTCACAAATGGGGGGCCGCTCCTGTTTCAAAATGCGGCTATTGCCGTATCGCCGCGCACACTCGTCTTGAAAGTCTGCAACGCGTTCAAGGATTCGTGTGGTTCAAGCCCCAGGAATGGTATTCTGGCACGGTGTAGGGCTGTCAGGACGATTTGAGGTGTTGCAGGCCCAGGACTGGTGCCCTGGCACAATGTATGGCTGTCAGGACGCAACAGTCACATTGCTATGCGGCGTCGATGTCCCAATAATGGTGCGCTGGCACGATTTAGGGCGACCAGGGCACAACCGTCATGTTGGTTCGCTGCGTCGACGTCCCAGGAATTGCGTGTTGGCGCGGATGGGGATTATCGGACGGTTGTCCTCCGGTGCGGCTCCCGCGGTAAAGCTGGACTCGTGTAGGGACCTGTGAAGAGGGATCGTGGTTGGTGCGTGTTGGGTCGACTCTGGTCCGTATGCTCCTCTTCCTCCCCCCCTCTCCCCTCGCAACCATCATCTTAATCAACAGCACCAACAATAGCATCGGCATCAGCATCCGCATCATCATCAGCAGCAGCATCATCGCCAGCATGGTCATCGTCACCATCATCATCAGAATCAGCATCAGTACCATCAGCATCATCAGCATCAGCATCATATCATCAACAACATCGTCAACATGATCATCATTAGCATCACCATCAACAGCACAATGAACATCATATACATCATCCTCAGGAGCAGCATCAGCATCTTCAACCTCATCAACCGCACCATAATCATCATCATCATCATCATCATCATCCGCAACATCATCAGCATCCCAATTATCAGCAGCAGCATCATCAGCATCATCAGCATCAAGAGCAGCAATATCAACAGCAGCATCAGCATCATCATCGTCATCATCGTCACTGCCATCGTCCTCATCATCACCATCATCGTAAGCAGCAGCAGCAGAAACCCCCTTCTCCTCATCCTCCTGCTCTTTGTTCAGCTCCACATTTCCTCAGCTCATCGGTTCCGCCTCCTCCTCCTCCCCCTCCTCCTCCTCCTCCTCCTCCTCCTCCACATCCTCCTCCTCATCATCCACCCGTGTACTGTGTGAATAATTCCTCCCTGTCGCACCCCCAAAACGTGACGGTAGGGCGAGCAAGGCGTTTGGCCTGAGGCGTCCTCGCCATTTGTTCTCCTGAAGCTTGAAACTTGCAACAGGTTCAAGGATGAAGCGCGGACGTTTCAAAATGTGGTCTTGGCATGCGCAACCTCGCCTTAAACGCTTGCAACTGCTTCAAGGATGCAAAGGGCGGTCGATATTGCAAATTTGACTCTCACCGTCACGGCGCACAGATTCGTCCTAACAGGTTGCAACATGTGTATATATGTGGCTCTCGCCTCAGTGCCGCACACATTCGTGTCCTGCCGTTGCAAGCATTTCGAAGATGGAGAGCGGCTCCGTTTCAAAATGCAGCTATCGTCGCATTGCCGCGTACATTCGTCTTGAAAGTTTTGCAACGCGTTCAGGGATTCAGATGGTGAAGTCCCGGGAACGGTGTTCTGGCACAATGTAAGGCTGTCAGGGCGCGACGATCACGTTGATCTACGGTGTTGTAGCCCCAGGATTGATGCTCTGGCAGGATGTAAGGCTGTCAGGGCGCAAAAGTCACATTGATTTGCGGCGTTGGAGTCCAAGGAACTGTGTTTTGGCACGGCTGTACACAGATGCTGCACTTCTCGCAATAAAGCTAGATTCTTGTAGGGACCTGTGAAGAAGAGTGTTGGGGGGAGGGTGGCCT
>CAUYUJ010003903.1:402555-420055 GCA_963575745.1 Prorocentrum cordatum
CGCGCTCAAAAAGCTGATGACCCAAAACAGAGCACAACTAAAGATGCTTGAATACGCTAAGCTTGGTCCACTGTTCGCGGTGAGAGGCACGACGCACTCTTGGAAGTCAGCATACAAAGGTCGCACGAACCACCTCACGCCAAGCGCGGCCAAGAACAGGAGGCACAGCGGTTAAGCAAGCATTGCAATCGGACGGAACTGCTGATGACCATCGCGATAGGCAAACTGACCCAGACTGCGCCAACCAACCGCGACATTTTGATCCCAAGCGCTCCGCGCGGCCCCAGAACGGCCTGGCCCGACGGTTGCAGGATGCTCCAAGAAGACTAACCCAGAATGTCCCAAAGACCCCACAGAGGCCCCAAGGTGCCCCCAAAGGGCCAGAAGAGATCTCAAGAAGCCTTCAAGAGGCCCCCAGGGAGCCCCCCAACATCGCCATAGGGTCTTGCACTAGAGGGCACTCGCTTGAATCGGAAACGTTCGTTCTTGCGCGTTGGATTTTCAGACCTCGCCATCAAGACCCCTACCATAGGGCCCCGCCAGTTGGGGCCTGCATCTGTTTGCCGTGGGCGTCGGGGTTGTCAGTCGTCGCTCGCATGACCCCGCCCTTGGTTGAGTTGCTCACCCCCCTCCTCCAATTCGCCGAGCCTGTTGCCAAAATGCCACCCTGCAAAGAAGCGGCGACTCAGCCATTACAACTCCATGGCCTTCGGGCCCACCGCGAGCATGCTAGACAGCTACTACGATGACCCCGCGAGTTCAAAACATGCCCTGTCGCCTCAAGGAGTCGGCGAAACGGCGGGACCCCCTGAATTATCAGCGCGAGCGAACCGCCAATCCAGTGCTGAACAATGCTGATAAGAGCAACAACTCGAATGTCTCAGACAGTGTACATGGATGGGCTTGCCGCTCATGTCCCAACAGCTATTGCCGCGCATCGTGCCATGGCCGCGCGATCAGTCCCCAACTCTCCGAAGGCACCAAGGGCGACATGGAAGCTTTGTCCAGCACATCATCGGACGCCACAGCAGCAGGTATGGAATAAATGCGCACCAGAATGAAGAAGCCACTGCGATGGTGCGACCCACGTTGGATGGCCGAAGACTGGCCACGATCGGCGAGAAACAAATCACCCCGCGACTGAGGCCAAGCCGAGACCAGGACCTTCAAAACCGCCCCGGCCTTCCGCAACATGGTAGCTCCCCAACGCAGGGGGAGGTCCGCCGGGCCTCCCGCAACATGGCGCCTCCCCGACGTAAGAAGCTTTTCGCCGGGCCTTCCATAACATGGTGGTTCTCCAAAACAGGAAGTTTGTCGCCGGGCCTTTCGCAACAAGGTGGCCCCTCAACGTAGAGAGTTTTTCGCCGGGCCTTCCGCGATATGGCAGCGCCCCAACGCAAGGGGGGCTGTCCGCCAGGCCTCCCGAAACATGGTGGCCCCCCTCGCCGGGCCTTCCGCAACACGGTGGCCCCCCAACGCGGGAAGCTTTTCGCCGGGGGGTTGTCCGCCGGACCTTCCGCAACACGGTGGCCCCCCAACGTAGCGGGCTGGCCGCCTGCGGGGTGGAAGGCTCAGGGTTCAGATTGTGAGGTTTCAACAACGTATTGGGGTCTGGGAGCCCTGCCGCGGTCTGCCCGTGCCCCGAAGCAGGCTTCCCCGTGAAAAACTGTGGGTTCCCAGGCCCTCAACGCGTTGTCCTTGAGGCTTTAGGGTTTAGGGTTTAGGGTCCACTAGCCCAAACTCGCAGCCTGTTGGACGTGTCCCACCCACCCATGACCCAAAACATATTGATCTCAAAACGACGACGATGTTGTCTCCACACCGTGTCGCTGGCGCTGGGCCGAGCCCTCCACCGCGTCACGGCGGAATCGTAGCGATGCGTTGAGACCCGGCTTGCGCCGCTCACCACCGCCGCCCACCGCGGCGCCCCCAGAAAAGCGTCGACGAGGCGCAGCTGCGCCTTCCTCCGGGAGCTTCTCGGCGAGAGGCTCCCGAGGGAGGGGGCCTTCTGGGCGGCCGTGGTCGTCCTGCCGCGCTGGCTCCGTGGCGCTTGAGCGCACCGCGGAGTGTCAGCGCGACGGGGCGGCCATAGCCGCTCGGAAACCCAGGGGGCCATGTCCAGCCTCCACGGGGCGGCCCCCGGGGAAGGGCACGGGGGCGGCGCTCAGCCCGAAAGGGTCGAGGTCGCGCCCGTACCTTTTGCAAAGGAGTAACGACGCCATGTCTGGCATTCCGATGCCAGCATCGCCTCCCAGAACGCCATTCTTGGCACTCCGAGGCCAAGAATCTGCGTGGTGCGCCGAAATGAGGGCGGCATAAGGGCCGCGGAAGGGCGTCCGTAAGAGCTTCAGGATTTAAATATTTATAGGCTCTTAGTTCTTAGAGTCCACCAGCCCAAACTTGAAGCCTGTTGGACGTGTCCCACCCAGCCATGACCCAAGACATATTGATTTCAAAACGACGACCACGACGACGACGACGACGACGACGACGACGACGACGACGACGACGATACCGATGACGAAGACGACGATATTGATTTCAAAACGACGACAACGAAGACGACAGTCGCGCAAAGTCTTCTGGGAAGCCGCTGCAACGGCGATGCGGCACGCGCGCGCGACGACGCGATTTGAAGAACAACGAATATTTACGCGAGTCCCAGTGCGTCGCAGGGACGCCGCCCAGCGGCGGTGAGATTGCATGGAGTGGCTGCGCCACGAGCGCGGGATAGCTCGTTGCCTCGAGGAGACGGCTCCCCAGTTCGCATCCTTAGCACTGCGGCACGGTGCGCGAAGGCCGATGCAAGGGCGATGCGACGCGCGCATGCGAAACGACCAAAAACGAGTAGCTCCCCGCAGCAACTTACCGACGCCTTGGCGAATCATACCCCGGCTTGCAAGGATCTGCGTGAGGGGTGCGCCCTGCGTTTTGCAAAAGCTCTCGGAACACCATTCCTGGCACTCCGAGGGCAAGGATCTGCGCGAGGGGTGCGCCGAAATGTGGGGCGGCATAAGGGGGCGCATAAGGAGCACGGTGGGCATTTTAGGATTACAATATTTACAGGCTCTTAGTTCTTAGGGTCTCGGGGTCCTAAGGCTTTAGGGCCTTAGGGCATTGGGGTCTCGGGGCCTCAAGGTCTTAGGTCCCCAGGGCTTCAGGACCTTAGGATATCAGGGACTCGCGGTTTCAGGGTCTCAGGGCCTCGGGGCCCCAAGGGCTTGCCGCCTGGAGTCTCAGGGCCTCGCGGCTCGAGGGCCTCAGGGCCTCGTGGCGTTGGGGCCCCGGGGTCTCAGCGCCTCGGGGCCTCGGGGCCGCAGGGCCTTAGGGCCCCAAGTCCTCGAGGCTGCAGGCCCCGGGGCCCCAGAGTCTCAGGGCCCCTGGGGCTTAGGGCCCCACGGGCCTTAGAGCCCCACGGCCATAGGGCCCTGCGGCCTGAGGGCTTTAGGGCCTGAGGGCATTAGTGCCTCAAGGTCTTAGGATATCAGGGCCTGTGGGACTTGGGATCTTAGGGTCTCAGGATCTCAAGGGCCCCAAGGTCTTTGGGCCCGAGGGTCTTAGGGCCTCGGGGTCTCAGCGCCCTACGGTATTAAGGTATTTAGGGTCTTCGGGTCGTGGGGTCTTAGGGTCCAAGGGTTACAGGGTATCAGGGTCACAGGTTCGTAGGGCCTCAGGGTCCTAAGGTCTTAGGGCATGAGGGTTTTGGGTCTCAGGGTCTTGGGGCCTGAGGGCCCGAGGGTCTTCGGGTCTCAGGGCTTTGAAGTCTTAGGTTCTTAGGGTCGTAGGATCTTCGAGTCGCAAGGCCTTTGGGCCTCAGGGCCCTAGGGCCCCAGGGCTTCAGGGGCTCAACGCCCCAGGGCCCTAGGGCCCCAGGGTCTTTCGGTCTTGGGGTCGCAGGGCCACAGAGTCTCAGGGTCCGAGGATCTTCGGGCCTTACGGCCCCAGGCTCTGACGGTCTGACGGTTTGGGGGCCCGAGGGTCCGAGGGCCCCAGGGCCGTAGGGTCGCAGGGTCTCAGGGCCTTAGGGTCGCAAGGTTGCAGGGTCGCAGAGCCTTAGCGCCTTTGGACCGCAGGGCTTTAGGGCCTCAGTGCCATAGGGTCGCAGGGCCCCAGCGCCCCAAGGCCTCGGGGTCGCAAGGTCTCTGGGCTCCAGGTTCCCAGGGCCTCACGGTCTCAGGGCCCGAGGGCCCTGGGGTCATGAGGTCTTACAGCCTCGGGACACTAGGACCCCAGGGTCCCCGGGTATTCGGGCATAAGGGTCTCAAGGGTTTGGGGTGTTAGGGCCCTAGGAGGTTGGGGTCCCAGTGTCTCAAGAGAGTATAAGGCCTTAGGGTCCCAGGGCCTAAGGTTTCTAGCGTTTTAGAGTCCGAGGGTCTTCAGGGCCTCAGGGTCTCAGGGTCTTAGGACCCCAGGGTCGCAGGGTCGTGGGGTCGCAGGGCCGCGGGGTCGCAGGGTCAGAAGGTCCTAGGGTTTTAGGGTCGCAGGGTCGCAGGGTCGCAGGGTCGCGGGGGGTCGCGGGGTCTTATTAGGGCCCAACGGTCTCAGGATCTTCGGGTCTTAAAGCCTTATGGCCTTAGGGCCTGAGGGCACGAGGGTACGAGGGTACGAGGGCCTTAGGGTCGCGGGGTTGCAAAGTCTTGGGGTCGCAAACCCGCAGGGTCGCAGGGTCTGACGGTCTCCGGGCCCCAGGGTCTCATGGTCTCAAGGTCTCGGGGCCCGACGGCCTCGGGGTCTTAGGGCCTCAAGGCCTCAGGGCCCCCAGGTCTCGGGGTCTCGGGGCATTCGGGCATGGGGGCCTCAAGGGTTTAGGATGTTAGGGTCTTAGGAGGTTAAGGTCTCGGGGTCTCGCGAGACTCAAGGGTCTTAGGGTCCTAGGGTCCAAGGTTTCAAGCGTCTTAGAGTCCGAGGGTCTTCAGGTCCTCGGGGCCTCAGGGCCTCATTAGGGCCCCAGGGTCGTAGGGTCATGGGGTCGCAGGGTCGCAGGGTCAGAGGGCCCCAGGGCCCTAGGGTCGCAGGGTCGCACGGTCGTGGGGTCGTAGGGCCATGGGGCCTTAGGGCCTTAGGGTCCATGGGCATTAAGGTCTTAGGGTCGGAGGGTCTTAGGGACCAAGGCCTTAGGGTCTGAGGGCCTGAGGGCCTGAGGGTACGAGGGTCTTGCTCCTCGAAAGCACCAGCCTCGATGTTCACAGCACTGCGCACAGCTCCACAATGACGCGCGTGCCCCTGTGCACTAGCCTGCGGGTCAAAGATAGGCGCACTTAAAAGGTCGGCCATCGCCTGGACGGAAATCTTGGGGCCCGTCGCGTTCCAAGCTGAGCGATACGAGTATAGTGTGCCCAAGACGACTGCCGTTTCTGAGGATGTATTTCGTTGTCATTCATCGCTTCGTCAATGTGGGCGTCATTCTGCTGACGTTTCAGGCTGGCGAGGAACATGTGAAACCCCACAACGTGGCAGTAGGAACACGCGGGCCCGTTCAAGAACTGCTGGAGCCTGGGGTAGGCCAAGAACGCACGATGAAGAGACCCTGGGTCTTGGGCTCGAACAACCCGCATGGCAGCCAGAGCCCAAGAAACAAGTGGCACGCGTGCCCTGGCTCTTGCACAATCAGGTATCGAAGGACGGAGGGAGGCCAGGGGGGAGCACGAACGACGAACGAAGGACGACCGAAGGACGAAGGATGCGGATGAGGAGCACAAGGACGAGGAAGTCTGGGCATTGGGGAAAGGGGCTTGACCTCCTCCCAGTATTTGTTACGAATAGCTGGGTTTCCGTCGCATCCAAGAGCGCGGTTGAAACGCGACACGGTCTGTCTGGACAGATTGGGAGCTTCCTCTCTGGGGCAAGGGGGATGGAGAAGAAGAGAAGGGAGGGAAGACAGGAAGGGGGGAGCTAAGAACGGTCCCTGGGAGGAGGACGAGGTGCAGGAAAAGGCGTGGGGCTTCGGCTCGTTGCGACGGAGCGACGGCGCTTCCGGGACCAGGGGGGCTGCGGCTCTGGCTGGGGTCAGGAGAGGCTGGGGTCTCGACCCTGGGCTCGAGCCCGAGGGAGGGGGCAATGGGTCTGGGGCTTCGACTGAGGGCCAGAGGGGGAGGGCTGGGGTGGGGGCCAGGGACGACCCACGAACCACGAAACACGACGAAAATCAAGGGCTCCGGGGCCAGGGGGGACGAACCAGGAAGAAGGGGACTGGGGCTTCGACCCAGGGCCAAAAGGGGGGGCTGGGGCGGGGGCCAGGGCCAGGGACGAAGCAGGAACAGGGGGACTGGGGCTTCGACCCATGGCCAGAGGAGGGGTTGGGGTGGGGGGGCACCAGGAACCACGAACCACGACGAAAATCAAGGGCTCCGGGGCCAGGGGGGGCTGGCGCTCCGGGGCCAGGGGGGCCGGGGCCGCCACCCATGCAGGGCTCGAGCCAGAGAGAGGGGGGCGAGGGGGCTGGGGCCTCCACCCAGGGCCAGAGAGGGGCGGGGGCCAAGGCCAAGGCCAGGGACGGACCACGAACGAACCACGGCGAAAATGAAAGGCTCCCGTGGCGCTCTGGGGCCAGGGGGAGCTGGGGCTTCGATCCAGGGCTCGAGCCAGGGGGGGGGGGCCAGGGCCAGGGACGGACCACAAACGAACGAAGCACGACGAAAATAGAAGGCTCCGGGGCCAGGGGGGCGGATGCTCCGGGGCCAGGAGGGCTGGGGCCTCGTCCCAGGGCTCGAGCCAAAGGGGGGGGGGGGGGGGGGGGGGGGGCGGAGGCCAGGGCAAGGGACGCACCACCACGAACGAACGAACCACGACGAAAATAAAGAGCTCTGTGGCGAAGGGGGCTGGTGCTCCGGGGGGCGGATGCTCCGGGGCAAGGGGGGCTGGGGCCTCGACCCAGGGCTCAAGCCAAAGGGGGGGGGCGGGGGCCAGGGCCAGGGACGAACCACAACGAACGAACGAACCACGACGAAAATGAAAAAGCTCCAGGGCGAAGGGGGCTGGTGCTCTGGGGGGCGGATGCTCGGGTGCCAGGGGGGCTGGGGCCTCGACCCAGGGCTCGAGCCAGGGGGGGGGGAGGCGGGGGCCAGGGCCAGGGACGAACCACCACGAACGAACGAACCACGACGAAAACAAGTGACACGCGTGCCCTGACTCTTGCACATTTGAAGAGAAAAAGAGGAGGAGAGGCATGCGGGGGGCGAGAGGGCCAGGGGATGGGGGGCCAGAGCCAAGAGGACGACGACGACGAACCACGAACCACGAAAATACAGGGTCCAGGGCGAGGAGGGCTGGGACCAAGGCCAGGGTCGGGGCGAGTGGGGCCAAGGCCATGGGACAGGCTGAGATCAGCCAGGGCCAGAGGACTGGGGCTCGGACCAGGGGCCAGAGGCCTGGGTTTGGGGGAGGGGGCGAGGGGAAGCGGGCCACAGCCAGGGGGACGGGGGCGAGGGGGCGAGGGGGCCACAGCCAGGGGGACAACGACGAACCACGAACCACGAAAATAAAAGGGCCGGGGCGAGGGAAACTGGGGCCAGGGCCAGGGGACGCCAGAGCCAAGGAGGGAGGTTGGGTTCAGGGCCAGGGCAGGAGGACGGGGGTGACGGGGCCAGGGGAAGCGGGTCAGAGCCAGGGGGACGACGACGAACCACGAAAATAAAGGGTCTGGGGCGAGGGGGGCCGGGGCCAGGGCCAGGGGACGCCAGGTTCAGGGCCAGGGCAGGAGGACGGGGGCGACGGGGCCAGGGGAAGCGGGCCAGAGCCAGGGGGACGACGACGAACCACGAAAATATAAAGGGTCCGGGGCGAGAGGGGTTGGGGCCAGGGCCAGGGGACGCCAGAGCCAAGGGCCAGGGCAGGAGGGGGGACGACGACGAACCACGAAAATAACGAGGTCCGAGCTCTAGAGCACAACTGTGCCAGAGAATAAAGAGCTCCGAGCTTTAGAACACAGCTGTGCAAGAGAATATATTCAGCCGATGACTGGGCACCTTTCCATTCGAGTCGGACCAGGACCTTTTTCGCAGCACATTTGACGGCGCCCCTCACCTCCTCCACCCGCTGAATGGGATCCTCGGAACTCTCAGCGCCGCCGCCGATAGTTCCCTTGAAAACCTCAGTAATTGACTTGTGCTTGGTGACCCAAAAGGGAATGCTATGTGTCCCAGACTTCTCAGGAGGTGCCAGAGAAGCGAAGACAGCATCATGTTCGAGACCAGCCTCGCTGGTCTTGAACATGATGCTGTCTGCAGTCTGGAAGCTATGCGCCTTCAGTGTGATCGACGTGCCAGCAGGTACATGCCTAGTGATGAAAGCCTTCGAATGGGCGGTGAGGACACGGCTCGACAGTGGCATTGGGAACCTAGCAACCCAAATACGCTTGCACTCACTCTCGCGTCCACGTTCGTTATCATGTCCACGATTGCCAGAGGCCACCGAGGGAGTCCCCGTCGACGAGCGTGCACGAAGCCGTTGTACCTCCTGCTGTGTACGTTCTGCCTGCTCACGAACAGCTGCGATCTGACTGTCCAAACGGCTGTCGAACTCCGCTGAGAGGAGGAGGAGGAAGAGGAGGAAGAGGAGGAAGAGGAGGAGGAGGAAGAGGAGGAGGAGGACGAGGAGCAGGAGGAGGAGGAGAAGGAGGAGGAGGAGGAGAAGGAGGACGAGGAGGAGGGGGAGGAGAAGGAACAGGAGGTGGAGGGGGAGGAAAAGGAGGAGGAAAGGGAGGGGAAGAGCTATGCAGGACTATGCAGGACAGGCCACTACAGATTCTCTGAATGCACGGAGCCCTTTTGATGGCCTGCGGGGTGGCGGCTTAGCCTCTGCCACCCCTGCCCGAAGGGAAACACCCCACGGAAACAACACCAGCCAGAACACGAGGAGGGCCCCGCGCCGCGGGGACCCCCCAGCGGACCCCAGCGGACCCCACCAGCCCCCCCCCTAATAGGGCAGGCCCGGGCCGCGCGACCTCGGGGCGGCGCGGCCCGCCCTGGATGCGCCGCGCGGCGCACCGCCCTCGGGGGCCAGTGGCCCCGCGCGAGAGCAGACGGGCCCCCGTTCCCCTGCGCCCCCTCGCACTCCCCGAGCTGGCGAGGGAAGGCTTCGCGCCACGGAGGCAGCGCGTGGGGCTCGCCACGCCGCGCCCCCGGCACAGGCGGCGGGTGCCGCCGCGGAGGCCGCCGCCCGTGGCGGGCGCACCGCGTGCGCCTGCGAGGGCGGCGCTCGCGGCGTCGCAAGCCCGAGGGAGCCTGCGCGGGCCCGCCCCCCGAGGGACTCCCAGGGGGCCCTGGGGGCCCCAACCCCCCCGCCACCCTCTGCCAGTTCTGAAGATGGTCGCCGGCTAGAGCTGCACCCCATCGATACAAGTGGCGCCGACCTCCCGCCAGCTCCACTGGCGGGGGGTCCCTGGCTATCGCGACGTGCTCACCGGGCCCCCCGCTTGTGCGGGGGGGGAGAAGGGAGGGGAAGAGGAGGGGGAAGAAGAGGGGAAGAGGGCGAGGAGAGAGAGGAGGAGAAGGAGGGGACGAGCCCCCTCACCATCAGCCAATAATCCTCTGCATCGCCCCCCTCATCACCATGACTCCTCCTCCTCCTCCCTCCTCCTCCTCCTCCTCCTCCTCCTCCTCCTCCTCCTCCCTCCTCCTCCTCCCTCCTCCTCCCTCCTCTCCCTCCTCCTCCTCTTCCTCCTCCCTCCTCCTCCTCCTCCTCCTCCTCCTCCTCCTCCTCCTCCTCCTCCTCCTCTTCCTGTTCCTCCTCCTCCTCGTCCCCGATCCTCCGATATCGCGATTTTGGGGTCCCTTGAGCTCCGTCCCCGGGGCAACTTTTACATCAGGGGTGATATTTGATCGTCCTGGGGACCGCGCCAGAGGACTTGGTCCTCCTCGTCCCTCCTCGAGCCCGCAGGCGGGACCGAGAAGCCTCGCCCGCCCGGTGACCCCCGGAGGCCGCCGAAGGGCCCCCTCCTCCTCCTCCTCCTCCTCCTACTACTCCTCCTCCTTGTCTTTCTTCTCCTCCTCCTCCTCCTCCTCCTCCTCCTCCTCCTCCTCCCCCTCCTCCTCCTAAGCCTATCCTTGCGCATCCCCTCCCCGTCCCCCTTCCCCCTCCTCATTCCCCGCCCCCTTCCCCTCCTCATATTCCTTCTCCTCCTTCTCCTCCTCCTCCTCCTCCTCCTCCTCCTCCTCCTCCTCCTCCCCCCCCTCCTCCCCCTCCTCCTCCCCCTCCATTCTTTTTCCTTGTGAATAACTCCTCCCTGTCGCACACAGAGGCCAGTCGGAAGGGCGGGCCGAGCGTTTCGCCTGAGACTCCCTTACCACTTAAGAGCATGAAGTTTAGAAACTGGCAACAGTTTTTCATATGGAGGGCGGGTCGCCTCAGCGACGTGCACATTCGCCTGAAAAATTGCAAGAACTTCACGGATTGAAGGCGGGTCGTTTTCAAAAGGTGGATCTCGCCTCAGCGTCGCGCACACTCGTATTAAACATTTTGAAGGGTTTCACGGATTGAGGGCGGGTCGTTTTCAAAAAATGTGGTCTTTGCTTTAGCGCCGCGCACATTCGTTTAAACAAAACTGCACGAGCTTCACGGATTGAGGGCGGGTAATATTCAAAACGTGGCTCTCGAATCTACGCCGCGCACATTCGTTTGAGGACAGTTCCCTTTCAAAGTATGGTTTTCGCCCTAGCGCCGCGCACACTCGCCGAAAAAAGCTGGAAGCGTTTCGCGGAGTCTCATGGCTAACCTTCCAGGAACGGTGTTTTCGAACGATTCAGGAGCGTCGACGCGCAACAGTTACGTTGATTCGCAGTGAAGTCCCAGGAAGGGTGTTCTGGCGCGCTTCAGGATCGTCAAGACGCACCAGTCTGGTTGACTCGTGGCGTTGAAGTCCTGAGAATGGCGCTTTACACACTTCAAGATTTTCACACGCTTGTCTCCCGCCGGGCTCATCCCTCAGTGGAAGTGACTTCTTGTATGAAGCGAAAACAAGAAAACTCGAAGGGAGGGTGTATCCCTACATCGTTGATGAGTCTTGGGTTTACACTGGTCCTCCTCCTCCTCCTCCTCCTCTTCCTCCGCCTCCTCCTCATCCTCCTACAACCCCTCCTCCTCATCCTGATCCGCCTCCCCCTCCACGTCCGCGGCATCTCAGCGGTAGGACTGAACGAACCCCTCGCGTCGCAAGTTGACCGCGCGATATCCCCCCGATCAGTCCTCCTTTGTTTCTCCGCACTCCTCCTTCCATCCCACCGTTACCCCTATCCTCCTCCTCCTCCTCCTCCTCCTCCTCCTCCTCCTCCTCCTCCTCCCCCCTCCGCCTCCTCCTCCTCCACCCTCCTCCTCATCATCATCATCATCATCATCATCAGCATCATCATCATCATCATCATCATCATCATCATCATCATCATCATCATCATCATCATCATCATCATCATCATCATCATCATCATCATCAGCATCAGCATCAGCATCAGCATCATCATCATCATCATCATCATCATCATCCTCATCATCATCATCATCATCATCATCATCATCATCATCATCATCATCATCATCATCATCATCATCATCATCATCATCATCATCATCATCATCATCATCATCATCATCATCATCATCATCATCATCATCATCATCAGCATCACCTCATCATCATCATCATCAGCATCATCATCATCATCATCATCGCATCATCATCATCATCATCATCAGCATCATCAGCAGCATCATCATCATCGTCAGCATCATCATCACCATCACCATCACCATCACCATCACCATCCTCCTCTTCATCCCACCTCATCCGCCTCATCCTCCTCCTCCTCCTCCTCCTCCTCCTCCTCCTCCTCCTCCTCCTCCTCCTCCACTCTTCCTCCTCCCCTCCTCCTCCTCCTCCTCCCCTCCTCCTCGTCCTCCTCCTCCTCCTCCTCCTTCCTCCTCCTCCTCCTCCTCCTCTCCTCCTCCTCCTCCTCCTCCTCGTCCCCGAAGGCCCCCGGAGGCACACGGAAGCCATCCCCCGGAGGCCCCGAGGGCCGTTGCTGAGGGCCCCCCGAGGGCCATCCGCCCCACCCCGCCCCCCTCGCAGAGGCCGAAGGGGCCCCGACCCCGGCGGCTGGCGCTCGCGCGCCCGACGGCGGCGGCGGCCGCCACGCAGCGCGGGCGCCGCCGCGGCGAGCTCCTTCGGCGCGCGGGCGCCGGCCGGCTTCGGCTGCGGCGCGGCGGCGGGGCTCTTCCTGGCGGGACGGACCACCTGGGCGGGGCGCGCGCGCGCGCTCGCGCGCGCAGAGGAGGATCCGATCCACGACAGGGAGCCTGCCCCCCAGGGCGGGCCGCCGTGTGCGGGGCCTGGGGCGCCGCGCCGAGGAGCGACGTGAGCTCGGGCTGCCTCCTGCAGACTTGCTGGAACCTCGCCCCTGCTAGCGCGACGGGAGAGGCGGGACGGTGACGGAGGAGGATCCGACTGGCAGGTTGGACATTGGCGGCAACCGCAGCAGACAGGCTCGCTTTCCGGATCGCGGCCAGGGTCGCTCTCCAGAAACGCAGCAGCCGCCGTGTCGCGCGGCAGCCGCCGACAGCAAACAGACCGCAGCGGGATCAAAAGCACGCCAGCCGTTTGAACAAGACCTGTCCCCCCATCTGGCAAATTCCAAACCCCTGGGTGGAAGGAGGAGGAGGAGGAGGAGGAGGAGGAGGAGGGGAAGAAGAGGAGGAGGACGACAATGACAATGACAATGACGACGACGACGACGACGACGACGACGACGACGACGACGACGACGACGACGACGACGACGACAAAGACGACAAAGACGACGACGACGACCACCACGACGACGACGACGACGACGACGACGACGACGACGACGACGACGAGGAAGAGGAGCAGGAGGAGGAGGAGGAGGACGACGACGACGACGACGAAGCCGTTCATACAGGGGCGGGGGATCCCGAAGCGGGCGATGTCCAGGCGCGGCGCCCGCCGCGCCATGGCCAACGAGGTACCCGCGAGCAAGCGCGACACCGACAGACGCGGCAGCTCTCTGAACGCCAACGCCGCCACCGCGATCGAGAGCCAGAAGCTGAACAACGGCTACGAGATTACCAGCAGCCAATGGAGCGGCCCGAAACCGATGCGCAAACCTCGCGGAGGACAGCGCCCCGCTGGGCACGCGGCGACGCGCCGTCTCGCGTGCGCTGTGCGCGAGGGGCTTGCTCTTTCACCCAAGGACATTGCGATTTCCATCGCGAACGCCCACGCCGACGATTGGCATGAGTGGCGTGAATGGCATCAGTGGTACTGTCATGAATGGCAGCCTCGGTGCCGCACCTTCGCCGACGCCAGCACCAACACCAGTACCGACGCCAGCACCAACACCGAGCCCTGCAATGAGTAGTGCGACCCGTACCCGGAGGTCACGTTCGAGTTCAAGCAAGAGGCTGAAAAATTCGTCCCCCACTCTTGATCATCGCCGACCCTGCCGCCAGGCTGCTGGGCCACGTTCTCGCCAGGGGTCGCCTATTCCACGGCCGACTGCCTCGGACAGCGGAGGAGGCCGCGCGCGCCGACGCGGTGCGCTGCCACAGCATCGAGCCCTACGTCCAGCCCGACCCCAGGAACATCATGGTACACAACCTGGACCCCATCATCGATTCCGAAGCCCTCTGTGCGATATTCTGCATGTTCAACAAAAAATGGTTTGCGTGTTCGAGATCGACTCCGCTGGGAGGCACAAAGGGTACCGTTCCGAGTGCTCTGTTACCGCGAACGCCGCCAAAAAGGTCGTTGAGCACATGAACGACTTCAAGATCAGCTCGACAGCGCCGTCGCGCGCAACCAGGCCAAGGAGGAAGGGGGGAGGAGGACCTGGAGGCGACGAACGTGTCGGAGAGGAGGCCCTGGACGTGGCGGACGAGGTGGAGAGAGCCCTGGACCTGGCGGTGGGGGATGCCGGTGCAGGCGAAGGAGTAGAAGGCCCAGGAAGGCGCCGAGGACTCTGGAGATTAGAAGTTCGGCATCGGCGCCTCGGACCGCTGCGCGGGCACCCCCTGCATGGGCATGGGAATAGGAGTCGCCGGCCTCGGCATCGGCACGGGCTTCCCCAGCCTCGGGGGCGTTTCAGGCATAGCTCCAGAAAGCCCAAGGGGCTTTCTGCAGGGGCGTCCACGGGGCCTCCGGGGCCACGGATCCAGGGGTTCGGTTCGGCAGCCGGAGAATCCACGGGGTCGGGCTTGGGGGGGAGCCTAGCCCCCGAACCTCCCGGAAAAAGGCCCAACCACGTGCACCTGCGGGCATCGCGAGGCAAGTGAAAGGGAGGAGGGGGTCTGGCAAGCGGATTGGGGCGTGGGCGGGGAGAACAGCTGAGAGGGGCGAGCGGAGGATCTCCTCGGTTAGGCGACGGCCTCGCCAAGGACCTGGGTGTCACTGGGTTTATCCGCGAGGCCTGACCTGAGGAACGCCTCGCCCTCACTCGACTGCCCAACTGTACGGCCTCGCGCCGCGGGCGACCCGCGCGCGTCGCTGGAATGCTCTCGGGGCGGCCAGCGCACGTCGCGGGGACGCCCCTGCGCTCCGCCTCCCAGTGCTCGCCCCTTTGTCAACCACCCGAGTTTGTCCTGCCCCTGCGCCGCGGGCGGCCCGCGCGCGTCGCTCGAACTTCTTCGGGGTGCAGGGCGCACTTTGCAGGACGTTCGCGGGGCGAGCCGAGTCGAATGCATGTACACCATGCGGACACTGCCGCGAGGGCTCTCGGGAGCCACGAAGCGCGTGCGGGGTGTGCTAGGTCGGGTGCAAGTACGCCATGCGGACCCTGCCAATGGGGCCTTCGGTAGAGCGTCCTATGGGGCCACGAAACGTGTGAGGTGTGTGCCGAATTGGGCGCGGGCACGCCAGGCGGACCCTGCCGCTGGGGCCTTCGGTGGAGCTCCCTATTGGAGCCACGAAATGTCTGAGGGGTGTGCCGAATCGGGCGCGGGTCCGCCAGGCGGACGCTGCTGCTGGGGCCTTCCGTGGACATCCCGAGGGGGTCACAGAACGTGCGGAAGGGTGTGCCGAATCAGGCGCGGGTACGCCAGGCGGACCCTGCCGCTGGGGCCTTCGGTGGAACTCGCTTCGGGGCCACGAAGCGCGTGAGGAGTGTGCGAATCGAGGGCGGGCACGCCATGCGGACCTTGCCGCTGGGGCCTTCGGTGGAACCCGATACGGGGCCACGGAGCGTGCGAGGGATGTGCCGAATCGGGCGCGGGTACGCCATGCATGCCCTGCCGCTGGGGCCTTCGGTGGAACTCGTTACGTGGCCACGAAACGTGGTGACGAGTGCTGGTACACGATGCGGACCCTGCTGCTGAGGCCTTTGGCTGAGCTCGATATGGGCACACGGGCGTGTGAGGGGTGTGGTGAAACAGGGACATGCGGAGGGCGGTGATGAGAGGAGGGAAGGGGAGCGAGGAAGAATGTGACGCGGGGAGCTGTTTTTTTCCCAAGACGAGGACCCAGCACCACAGTATGGCTGGGAAATGTAACAAAAAGAACGCTGATTCCCCAATCAGAGCTTCCCTCTGTAGGGGTCCTAGCGGATTCATTTGGTTAGGTTAACTGTGGCGCCGATTTCGGCGGTACGCCCGGGTGCCCGGATGCCCCGGTGCAGGGGTGCCTGGGTGCCCGGGTGCCCAGTAGCCCTATAGCCCTATAGCCTGATAGACTTATAGCCCTATAGCCCTATATCCCAATAGCCCTATAGCCCTATAGCCGTATAGCCCTATAGTCATATCGCCACAATTGCCCTAATAGCCCCATAGCCCTATAGCAACATAGCACTATAGCGCTTATAGCCTTATAGCCTGATTGACTTATTGCCCTATAGCCCTATAGCCCTATAGCCCTATGGCCCATAACCCTAAAGCCCTAAAGCCCTAAAGCCCTATAGCCCTATAGCCCTACAGCCCTATAGCCATATAGCCATATAGCCCTATAGCCCATAGCCATATAGCCCTAAAAAGATCATGATTGGGGCTTTTTCTGCGTCATCATTCATGTATGTGATGTTACAGAGTTACATGTCTCATATATGGCTATACGTATGTAAAGCTACGTGTGTGTATGTGTGGGTGCGTGAGTGTGTGGTTGTGTGTGCGCGTGTGCGTGTGTGCGCGTGTGTGTGTGTGTTGTGTGGTTTGTGTGTGTATGTTTGTGTGTGCGTTTTGGTGTATGTTTGTGTGTGTGCTAATGTGTGTTGTGTGTTGTGTGTTGTGTGTTGTGCGGTGTGTGTTGTGCGTGCTGTGTATTATGTGTTATGTGTGTTGTGTGTGTTGTGTGTGGTGTGTGTGTGGGTGTGTGTGTGTTTGTGTGGGTGTGGGTGTGGGTGTGGGTGTAGGTGTGGGTGCGGGTGTGGGTGTGGGTGCGGGTGTAGGTGTGGGTGTGGGTGTGGGTGTGGGTGTGGGTGTGGGTGTGGGTGTGGGTTAGTGGGTGCGTGGGTGTGTGTGTGTGTGTGCGTGGGTGTGTGTATGTGTGGGGTGGGTGCGTGCGTGCGTGGGTGTGTGTGTGTGTGCATGTGCGTGTGCGTGCATGCGCACGTGGGTATAGTTGTGTACTCAAATACACACGCACACATGTAAGTATACACTCGTTGCCAGTCTCCTCATCATCGTTTTCCCCTCCTCCCGATCATCCTCCTCCTCCTCCTCATCCTCCTCCTCGTCATTATCATCATCATGAGCAGCAGCAGCATCACGAAAATTGTCATCAGCATCATCAGCATCATCATGATCACGACAATCATCAGCATCATCAGCATCATCAGCATCATTACTATCAGTATCATGCTCAGCATCAGCATCCCCATTATCATCGTCATCAGCATCGTCATCGTCATCGTCCTCGTAATCATCATCATCATCATCTTCTTCATCACCAACATAATCCGCAACATCATATTCATCATCGTCGTCGTCATCATCGTGCTCCTGGTCATCGCTCTCCTCCTCATCATCATCATCCTCCTTCCTCCGGCCGAGACTTGCTCAAAACTAATCCCCAGACTCTCTTCAGGCCCCCCCCCCCTTCCTTCACCCTATTCCACCTGCTCGGCACCCGCCGTCGCGGGCCGCCCCGCGGCCGCCCTGGAGGCAGTAGCGCGCGGGCCGATCTTATTGCTGCTCGTGACCTTCGCGGAATGCATCGGTGAAGGGGGGGGACGTGACGAAGGAGACGGGAGGAGGAGGAGGAAGAGGAGGAGGAGGAGGACCAGTGTAAACCCAAGAGTCATCAACGATGTTGGAATAAACCCACCATCCAAGCTCCCTCTTCATAGGTCCCTACAACGGTTCTTTTCCATTGAGGGCACTGCCTCGTTGGAAGGCATCCGTTTGAAGACCCTGAAGCATGCCAAAAAATTGTTCTCGGGATTCCAACGCCACGAATCAACCTGACGATTGCATGTGGACGATCCTGAACCGTGCTAGAAGGCCATGCCTGTGACCTCAACACAGCGAATTAACGCAACTGTTGCGGCAGCGTAATCCTGAATCCTTT
>CAUYUJ010003903.1:422555-425055 GCA_963575745.1 Prorocentrum cordatum
GTGTTTTCATTGTGATTTTTGGGATTCCTGGGATGAGAATCAAGGAAACCATTCGTTTTCATTGGGATTGTTTGGATTTTTTTGATTTTCTCTTTCCAGAGAATAACAACCCAGAAGCCTCCGAAGCTTCGGAACCTTAGAAATCCCAAAGATCCCAAAAATCCAAATGAAAACACATGGTTTCCTTGATTCTCATCCCAGAAATCCCAAAAACCCAAATGAAAACACAGGGTTTGGCGACCCCTGACGTCGCTAATCCTGTGATTCCACAGCGATCGCTGCTCCCTCAACTCTCCCTCTCTCTCTCTCTCTCTCAGAAGTTGAGGTCAACGACCGATGCAAAATCAATGGGCGCTGGGGGGGGGCTGCGCATATATATATATATATATATATATATATATATATATCCCCAGGCCGAAAGTTTTTTCATCTTGGCGCTGAACCTCACGGTCCCACGCGGTGCACGGGCCCTCTGGGAAATCATAGCGGCGAACCCAATGAGGGTCGCACGGATCCGATTTCCAACCTTACCTTAATCGTGAAATCGCGGCGGATCCCATTTCCGTGCGCGCGGATCCCATTTCTGATTTTCGGGATCCGCGTCGGACCCGATTTTTTGCAGCGCATCCCATTTCCACCCCGTTTTGAATTCATAATATTAAATTCGTTCCGGGAACCGACAAGAATGGGATCCGTCGACCGCAGGCCTCCCCCGTGTTATCTTATACGGGGGACGGGGGTGGTACTCTTCGACTGCAACAGGAAAATCGCTCGTCCTGCGCAAGTATGTGTGTATTATGTTCGTACTCACTGCGGAAAATTGAACCGGAGGACGACCACAAGAAAATCCTCGGTCTTTGTAAAGCACCACTCCGACCACTCCAACGCCGCAGATCAGCGGACGGCTGCGTCCTGGTAATCTTAAATTGCACCAAAACCTCATCCCTGGGACTTCAACAGCACGAACCAATGTGACTGTTGCGTCCTGTCAATGCGACATCACACCAGAACACCGCTCGTGGGACTGAAACTCCACGAATCCTTGAATCTGCTACCGCCCAATCCATCAATGGAACTGCTGCAAGCTTTGGAAACGAAGGTGCGCGGCGCCGGGGCGAGAGCCACATTTTGGAAAGGAACCGCCCTCCATGCGCGAAGCTGCTGCTTTATGCGGCTCGGTATGGCGTTGGGATATTCTACGATTCTGAAAGATTCCTAACATGGGAAGATGGCCCCCGCGCTCCCGCGGAGCAATTTGGGACCCTCTCAATTAATAACTCTGCTAGGTCAAAGCAAGATCGGACAGTACGCCGACCAATCTGCCACGACAATGGGACGGGATGCATGCTCGCGCTAAGTAATTTCTACTCCGCCCACTCCGGCCGTCATCTTGCACGCAAACCACATAATACTTGTGCCACGGCGATGTAGAGGACGACCGCGAGAGAATCCTCTGTCCTCCTAGGACACCGCTCCTACCACTTCAACGACGCGGATCCACGTGACTGATGCATCCTGGCAATCCTGAACCGCACCGGAACGCCATTCCTGGGACTCCAGCACCTCGAAAGAACAGGACTGTTGCGTCCTGACTACAGTCGGGGCGTTGACCTAAGGAACCCTAAATAAGGAACAAGGCCTCTTTTTCTCATAAGTTTAACTTCGACTTCCCATGGAAAACCTAAGGAAAACAAAAGGCAGACTGTAAAACAATCAAGCAACACCGAGCCCCTGCCCAACGAAAAGGGTTCCTTCTTCAGCGCCCCGGCTGTATCCTAAACCTTGCCAGAACAGCATTCCTAGGACTTCAACCATACGAACGTTTGGAGACTGCTGCAGACGCTGCGAGCTGATGTGCGCGGCGCCCCAGCGAGAGCCACACATGTTGATTGAAGGTCACGCCCTCCTCCGTCCTCGAAGCTGCTGCAAGCGTTGAAGACGAATGTTCGCGGCGCTGCAGCGAAAGCCGCATGTTGAAAAGAAACCGCCCTCCATCTTTGAGGCTGTCGCAAGCTTTGAAGTCGAATGCGCGCGGCGCCGAGGCGAGAACCACATCTTGAAAAGGAACCGCCCTCCACCCGTGAAACGGCTGCAGTATGTCGATACGACTGCGCGAGGCGCTAGAGAGGGAACCACGTTATGATAACGACCCGCCCTCCAACGGTGAAACTGTTGCACGACTCAAGTTTCAGGATCAAACGCGGTGAGGGACTTTCAGGAGAAACGCCCAGCCCGCCCTGCCGACACGTCTGGGGGTACGACAGGGAGGCCCCATTAACAAGAAAAAGGATGGAGGAGGAGGAGAAAGAGGAGGAGGAGAGAGGAGGAGAGAGGAGAAAGGAGGAGGAGGAGGAGGGGGAGGAGGAGGAGTCCCCCCCAGGCCCTTCGGGACGGCCGAACAGAAGCACGTCGACGAAAGAGGACAATGAGACCCCTGTGGGTGAAGGGATAAAAGGGAACAAAGAGAGAACGGAGGGAAGGGCGGAGCGGAAGAAGGTAA
>CAUYUJ010003903.1:427555-446210 GCA_963575745.1 Prorocentrum cordatum
GGGGCATGACGAAACAGCAGGGACGAGCGCGATGGATGTGCAACCTGCATGTGCCGATATCGTTCGCGACCATGCCATCACACACACACACACACACACACACACCGCTCGCACGCACGCGGGCGTGCAACATTATCCAGTCCCGGGCCCTCCAGCTTTCTTCGCGTGTACGCGCTTGGCAGATTGACTGGCAGATGTTGGAAATTCCATCCCAGACCGACCAACATTCGGGTGACACCGAGGTTGGAGGTGTGAGCGCAGCTTTCGGTGTTCGATGGCTTCGCGTCGGAGGGTCCAACCTATATATCTAGCCGTGTGGGCATAGAACCGACGGAATATAAGCGCAATGCGAACAAACACGACTGATGAAAATATCGATACTGTCTGTGTATATATATATATATACACAAATCCACCGACCCTGTCGGCGTGTGGGAGAGGCTTTTCCATCTTCCCCACAGCGTCGTCGCCTCTTCTGCTTTCCGAGGGCTCCTACACAAGTCCACACAAAAATTGAACAACGTCGTCCTTCAGTCGAAGGGGAGTCACTTCCCTTGATCCCTTCCCCGCAGGGGGGGGGGGTCCCGGGGGGGGCGGTCCCGGGGCGACTCCCGGGGGGGGGCCTTTCGCATACGCAGCCCCCCGCCCCTCATCCTCCTGCGTCCTGGGGCTCCGTTGGCCCTCTGGGGCCGTCTGCGGGCCCTTTCAGCATATCTTAAGGCTCCTTGGAGACCTTGCACCATTTTTAGACTCTCTTGGCAGCCTCTGGCGGCACTCTTGACAGCCTCTGCGGGCGCTCTTGGACCTCGCTTGACGCCGTCTTGGAACCCTCTCGGGCCACTTGAGGGCGCTCTTTGCCTATCTTGGCACTCTCTGGAGCCGTTCCCGAACCCTGGAGGAGGCCTCTTGAGCTGTCTTCGGACGACCTTGCAGGCATCTGGCGCCGTCTTCGAGACATCTGAGGGCATCTTGGACTCCTCTACCTCCATTGTCTTCGTCGTCGCTGCCTACAGGGTCAGCGGCATCGGCCGTAAGGCCTTCGCAATATAGATGTCTACACTGCACATATATGTATATATATACACATATATATAGATATATATATATATATATATATAAGCACTTGTGCATATACGGTCTATCATCCATCGTGAACCACCCCTCGGGTGATAATGAGAGTTGGGGGTGAGGAGCTTGCATGCTGATGTGCAAGCTATGTACATTCCGATTGCAATTTGGTTTGCATTCCGATATGCATTCCGATGCGCATTCCGATGTGCATGCTCGATGTGGCATTCAATGTGTGGATCGATGTTCATGTCGATGTGCATGTCGATGTGCATTTCGTTTGTATTTCGATGCGACGTTCGATATGCGTATCGGTGTACATTGCGACTTGCAGGTCAATGTTCACTTCGACGTGCATGTCAATTGCATGTGGTGGTGCAAGTCGATGTGTTTTCCGACTTGATGTCCGAGTTTCATTTCTATGTACAGTCCCATTTGCACTCTGACATGCATTACAATTCGGATGTGGCGATTATAATGCAAGTGGACTTGACGCGCGATGTGCATCTCGATTTGCATTTCGAATTGCAGTTCGATGTGCATGGCGATTGCAAGTGGATGTGCGTCTCGAATTGCATTTCGATCCTAGCACCTGTGCAATGACACTCTCATTTTGATATGCTAATTGGTGCCAAATTTCTATGAATTTCGATTAGCGCCTACCACTGGATAACCATGGGACAAGCCACGGCACAACCCCCAGGACAACCCACGGGACAAACCACGGCACAACCCAATGGACAACCACGGGACGAATGAGGGCACAACAGGACAACCCACGGGACAGCACACGGGACGACCACGGAAGAGCCCGCGGGACAACCCACAAGACAACCGCCGAGACAACCCGCGGGACACACCACGGGACAATTCACTGGACAACCACTGGACCAACCACGGCATAACCAACAGGACAATCCACGGAACAACCCACGGGACAACCCACGGAAGAACCCGCGGGACAACCCACAGGACGATCCACGGGACGACCTCGGAACAAACCGCGGGACAACCCACGGCAAAAACCGCAGGACAACTACGGGACCACCCGCGGGACAATCACGTGGCAACCCACGGGACAACCCGCGAGAAAATCAGAGGACAACCCATGGGACAACCCCGGGACCAACCGGCGGACAATACACGGGGCAACTCCGACGACCCTCCATGGGAAACAACCCGCGGGAAAACCACGGGACAAACCGCGGGACAACCCACGGAACAACCCACGGGACAACCACGGGACAACTCGCGGGACAACGCGCGGGACGACTATGGGACAACCTGGGGGACGACCACGGGACAACCCGCGGGACAACCCACAGGACAACCCAGGGAACAACCACTAAACAACCCGCGGAACAACACGCGGAACGACCACGGGACAACCCAGGGAACGACCACGGGACAACCCATGGGACGACCCGCGGGACAACCACGGGAAAACGCTTACTGTCTCGGGCCACCGCGAGACAGGCAAAGAACCTTTTTGACCGACATAGCCGTAGCCTCGGCAGACACACCGTCGCCTTCGCGCAGATCTGTCTCTCCCGCCCGCACACGAACCAAAAACGAAACTCGATTCCACGTTGAGACTGCTTCGTTCTGTCCCCACAAAACATCCGATACCATTTGCTACCTATACGACCACCCTTCGGGTGATAAGGCGGCTGGGGGGAGAACCAACTGTTGGCAACTGCGATGTGTGTGTGATGATAACGATGCTGGTGGTGCGCCCTCGAGTTGGCGACGACGAGTGATGACGATGATGGGCCGCGATGTCACGTCACTATCGACCCCGCTATAGGCCCCAATCGTCTCACAACTGTTCCTACGATCGAAGCGATTTCAATCGAGCGATCTCAATCGTTTCACAATCGATCGATTGAGACCACCCTGGAGCGATGTCAACAGATCTCACAATCGAAATTACACTCGATCCAACTATCGATCCCACTGCCGATATTCCAATAGATCGCACATGGACCTCATTATCGATTGCACGATCAATGCCATTATCGACAGCACTCTCGGTCTCATTGCCGCCCGCGTGATCGACGCAACGACCGATCTCACGACCAACATCACGATCAATCAAGCGATCGATCTCACTACCGATCTCACCACAGCACGGTCGCCACCGATCGCACTATCGATCGGGACACCATCGGGACAACCAAACAGTGCAACCTACCGTATAGTCCGTACGTGAAACGATTGGGAGGGAAGAGACATCTCTTGTCTCGGTGCGCCCGCGGAAGCAGGGGCGCGCATGCTGTCCAATACCTGAGCCGAGAGGATAGCAGGATAGATGGATAGAAAAGTAATACGAGCGGGTTTCACCGCGAATCCCGCCCGTTCCGAGCGGGCCTGGGGCCCACGGGAGACAGAGGCCGGACTCGGGAACAGAGGTGAGAGGGCCACTCGACTCACCCTTCCATCCCCCGCGAACGCCTAACGAGTTCCGTCTCGGCGAGGAGGGAAAGAAAAGGACCAACCACGTCGCGCAGGGTACTTAGGGGAGCCTACCCGCCATTAGCGGGCACGAGGTGCGCCCCAAAAGAATGCTTCGGCACTCCCGGACGACTCCCCGCCACCGCAGGCGACGGGTTTTGGGGGGAAAGGGGAGAAGAAGGTGAAAACCATCCTGCGTCAAGATTAGCGACACCGGCGGTGTCTCCACCAGCACGCATTGCATTGCGCGCAGACATGCTCAAAGTATGTGGATACATTGCAACCCAGGTCCTGACGATCGAAGTTGCGACGACAACAGTTCAAAAAAAACAAAGTACAATGATTCCCAGGGCACTCCAGGCCCTAGAAATTTCTCCAATCGAGATTGCACGCGCGATCAAAGATGCCACGACAGCCGATCAAAGCAACGATGTCGCAAACGTCGTTCGCGGGGCAATCCAGACCCCCGAAGTTTTGCGAAGCATATCAAACATAAGTTCAAACGGGTAACGTGACTGAAGTGAATCATACGAACCGTGCTTTGCATATGCCGTACTGCGCGTATCCGACATCCCATGAAAACGAAATCCAAGATCTGATAATATTTGCAACGGGCGACATACCTGGGTGCGTTTATGCCCACGATGTCGACGAGATTGTCACGTCTTTCGCGGCGGGCGACCTGCCGGGGTGCTGTTCTGCCCATAGTGCCAAAAAGTACGCAACGGAAACATGTCATCTGAATGCCCATCCAAGCGTTGTACAAATGCCCAAAGAGATGTGACAAAACAGGATCATCAGAAAGTAGCTTCACCTGTTGCGTTTGTGCCGTTCTCATGTCTTCACATGTCAAAGGGCGCTTGGTGATAATTTCACGCTCACGCGTCATCTGCTGCCAGAAGACAGGACACTCCTGGAAGTGTTGGAGAATGTTCCAGCATGGATGCTATAACATGCCCTCAACGTCGTCAGGATCGACCTCGACAGCGGCCAAGCGGCACTGGCAAGCCGTCGGCTGTCCCGCGGCAAGCCACCTTTGACACCTGTTCTCTGCCTGCGAGGCAAGCTTCCTGAGAAATATGTGTGTATATATATATATGTATATATACATATGTTGCAGCGTGGGATATCTGAGCTGCGAATGTGATGTTGACGCATGCACGATTATATGCTGTGCTACGTCCTCATTCAGATGATCACGGACCCAACAATTGACACCCGCAACGACTGCGACCTCATCCTCGCCTGCCTCGCCGATAACAAGAGCACTCGCACACATCTCGCAAGCGTGGTCGCTGCAACTGGCCGGGAGGTCACGGAAGCACCCGTTGCAGCTTCGCTTTTCCATCTGAATGTCGCGCGCGCCAGTCTGGGCGAGTGTCTCAATCCACTCGCGGGCGTCTCCACTGGCGCCGTGGGAACGTCGAAGACCACGGAGGGCCTGATCGGGGATCGCGCGAGCGCTATCGGTAGCGAGATCGGCGGAAAGAGACTCGCACCCCTTATCAGTCGTCCGATTGGGGAGATCACCCGTCGCGATGTCTCCGCGAGAATGATGTGCTGAGGCCGTGCCTGCGCGTTCGGCAATGATCTGCCGGGCCTGTTCTACGAGCGCCGCTTCATGCGCGGCCCTCTCGTCGCCCTGCAGAATATCATCGCTATCATGACGGAGTGCTGCGACGATATGTTCCTGGGTGGGGGCGGCAGCAGATGCGGAGCTTCCTGGGTCGGGTTCGGGCCCTGGTGGCACGCGGAATCCCAAGGGGCGAATCTGGTCAGATGGGCGCGGAGAGATATCGGCGTCAGCCTCAGAAATGCGCGCGCCAGGTCTCGGACCCCCAGCAAGGCCTGCACCTGGCCGACCGCGGTATGATGGCTGGAACAAGCGCTCTCGCGGCGGAGAATTGCCACGGTTAGAGGCACTCCTGACAACGTACGCACGCGTGCGCATGGGAGACTCGAGGTAGAAAGAACGAGGGCCAGCGGCAACGTGGCCGGCAATCTCGGCGGCCTCTGGCGTCTGCTCGGCCTTCGGGGTAGCGGCGGGGAAGACGAGCGACAGCTCCAATAATTGCTGCCGTAGGTGAGATTTCTTAGGCTCAAACTGTTTCATCATCATGTCGGCAACTTGTTCTTTTGTGCCTAAATATTTGAGCTGAATTGGTTCCTGTTAGTATGTCTCCGTAATTCCAAGCTGATATGATGAATACTATTAGGATGACGAAGTGCGGACGCACGCCTTGTCTTTACTATCGCAATCACAGCCTGGGTATCCTCTGCCACAATAAGATGCACCATCGGAGATGGCGCTGGCGTGGTAGAGGAACGCGGGGCATGGGCATGTAGTACGATGCCCTCGCACGCGATGTTGGTGTTGGATGATGGAGTCGGGGATGGCGGCGCGACTCGCATCGATGCTCTAACCCCAGGGGAAGAAGCGCGAGTTGGCGGCGCCTTCCGTGCAGGCGTCTTGCGTCGCTTGATTTTGGCGGCCATGGACATACTACAAAATTCCTCTGCAGTAGGCCATGAGCGACAGCCCCCCAAGAAAAAAACAATGGTAGACCTTCGGTACGCAAAGCCGCGTCAAGAGCCACGATCTCGGACTCTGTGGAAGAGCGCGATACAACAGTCTGCTTCTTGCACACAGCGTCAAGCGGGAAGAATGCGTCAGGAACCACCAACGCCACAAAAACGCCGGTGGTCGACCTCGAGCTCTTGACGCAGTCCGAGAAGGAGGCGCCAGCGAACGATGGAAATCTTGTCCGAAGTATCACCTATCCACCCATGGAGGCAATGTGTGCGTGTAGACTTCAAATAGCAAATCACACGGTGCAAACGCCTGTCACATGCACTGCGTGCTCTCCCGTGCCAACATGCAGACTGGGCGCATGAGGTCACATCTGCAGCAGCGCGCCAGGTACAAGATCTTCATCAGCATACTCGCTGCGTCTGGGCAGAGAACCCCTTCGTCCGCGCAGTCCCGCTCAGTGAAAGACGTGTCCTCTATGCCAGAGGTGTCGGCGTGTGGAAAAATAATCGTAAGGCATCCGAATAGTGTCGTTCGTGGGTTTCTCTACCGACGCAGAAGATCTGGGCGATGGGCGCGGATTGCGCGAGGGTGGCCTCTTCCTCCTCGAGCCGGGCACGCCAGGCAACTCGGGCACACATTCCAAGCACCGTGTAATGCACTGGCCAGTAATACCAAGCATCTCGCGTCGAATCCCACGAACGTTGGCTGCAGATTGTACTGTTTAGTATCATGCTTCGGGGGCATGGGTCGGATCGTGGTCATGCGTTTGTCAAAAACGCTATGTGGCACTGTCCAGGTGCCCTGACCACAGCCAAAGTAATTGTCACATGGAGTAGGTGGGTCGATCTCGACACCGCTGTGTCGGATGAGACCCCATCCTGGTTTCAGGTTGGTCTCGGGCCCGCCTATCTTGAAATCATCGACGTAGACGGAAAATATGAAATTCAATTTGTCGTGCTTCCAGGCGCACCCCCATCCAGGGATGGGTCGGAATCCCACCGACTCCAGACAAGCGCAATAGCGACGCTCCCAGGATACACCCGCCGAGGGGTGGCCATAGAGAGCGAAGCGTAGTCGACAAACGGGGTTCTCATATTTGGCCCAAAAGGCAGGCTAGCGCCACTCGGGCAAGGTGATCCACGTGACAAACGGGTCGATCCGACCGTCGCCGTAGAGCAGAGCCTGCGCGCATGCGCCAGGGGCGTCGCTTTGCTCGCCTCAGCCATCTGGCAATAACGCTGCGGCGTCACACAACTTCGAGGCCTCTGCGAGCGAAGAACTGGAGGCGGCGTCGGCGAATACAGCGGCTACGCCGCTCTCGCCTTTCGCGCTGTCGCCCTGATCCGCGACGCGGCCCTTGAGCTTCTGAAATTATGGATACAATTCTGCATGTTCGACGGCAGACAGTTCCAGCATGTTAGCAAAGTGGACTGTTTTGCCAGTCTTGCGCGCGTTGGCCTGAACATCGGCGCGCCCCTTGACCGTCTCGACCATTCAAGTTTGCTTCTTCTCCAGACGTGCATACAGCATGCGAATGGCGTGCCGCGCGCGTGGCTCAGCCGCAACATTTGTCTTAGTGAGGTTGCGGGTGACAAGACATGGGCGTCGCCAGTGAGTCACATCGAGCCTGTGCCCACGCTCCTGGCGGTAGCCCGGTGCACGCGGCATCGCGGGCATGTCGTCTGTCTGCCTGAAACTACGACATAACTTGTCCACGCTGCCGAGCAGACGCGCGGGCAACGCTCGCGGGAGTGGCCCCTGGCTGTGGACGACAGCACAAGGCATTGGTGATGTCGCGCGGTCCATCAGGAAGGGCGGCGCGTAGTGCGGCGTTGTCGGCGGCGCCCTTGACGCTTTCATCTCGGATGACGGCGTTGCTGTGCAGGTCGTAGGTGACACGTCGTCCCACTGCGTTCCAATTGGGGCCGCCACCGCTATTGATGCGGAAGCGACGAGCCCGTTTGTCTGTCCTGGCCCAGACACGAAAAGCAAATCGATCGCGCATCTCCCGCGCTCGGAGACGGTCTTTTGCAAACCCTTTTCCCAACCCTCCTTGGTTGGGCACTCGTTTTGAATGATGCATGTTGCTCCGTTCTTCCTCCTCCCCACCTCCCTCCTGCCCCCCCTGTCTCGCCTCGGGGGGGGGAGCTGCGATCTGCGAAACTGTCGCCACTTTCAAAGGCAGCTAGGGGGTCCCAGCACAGTGACGCCACAGGAAGATTCACATGGGACCTCGCCATCCCTGGGGGGCTGCGATCTGTGAAACTGCCGCCACTTTCGAGGCCTGCTGGGGGGTCCAGCATAGTGGCGTCATACGCAGATTCAAATGGGACCTCTCCGTTCCTGGGGGGGGGCTGCGATCTGCGAAACTATCGCCACTTGCGAGGCCTACTGGGGGTCCAGCACAGCGACGTCCTACGCAGATTCTACTGGGACCTCGCCATCCCTGCGGGGCTGCGACCTGCGAAACTGTCGCCACTTTCGAATCCTGGGGAGGGTCCAGCACAGTGGCGTCCTACGCAGATGCACATGGGACATCGCCATCCCTAGGGGGGCTGCGCCAGCACAGTGACGTCCTACGCAAATCCAGACTAGACCTCGCCATCCCTGGGGGGCTGCGATCTGTAAAAACTGTCGCCACCCTCGGGGGCTGCTGGGGTCCAGCACAGTGACGTCCAGCGCAAATTCAAATGGGACCTCGCCACCCCTGGGGGGCTGCGACCTGCGAAACTGTCGCCACTTTCGAGGCCTGCAGGGGTGGTCCAGCATAGTGACGTCCTACAAAGATTCAAATGGGACCTCGCCATCCCTGGGGGGTTGCGACCTGCGAAACTGTCGCCACTTTCGATGCCTGCGGGGGGGGGGGGGGTCCAGCACAGTGACGTCCTACGCAGATTCACATGGGACCTCGCCATCCCTGGGGGGCTGCGATCTGAAACTGTCGCCACGTTCGAAGCCTCCAGCATAATGACCTCCTACGCAGATCCAAATGGGACCTCGCCATTCATGGGGGCTGCGATATGCGAAACTGTCGCCACTTGCGAGGCCCGCTGGGGGTCCAGCACAGCGACGTCCTACGCATATTCAAATGAGACCTCGCCATCCCTGGGGGGCTGCGACCTGCGAAACTGTCGACACGTTCGAGGCCTGCTGGGGGGGTCCAGCATCATGACGCCCTACGCAGATTCAAA
This sequence comes from Prorocentrum cordatum, assembly GCA_963575745.1. Lineage (NCBI taxonomy): Eukaryota > Dinophyceae > Prorocentrales > Prorocentraceae > Prorocentrum > Prorocentrum cordatum. The sequence goes on from CAUYUJ010003903.1 coordinate 436,802, forward strand.
TTAGACCTCGCCGTCCCTGGGGGGCTGCGATGTGTGAAACTGCCGCCACGTTCGAGGCCTGCTGGGGGTCCAAAATAATGACGTGCTACGCAGATTCAAATTAGACCCCCCCAGCCCTTGGGGGGCTGCGACATGTGAAACTGTCGCCACTGCCGAGGCCTGCTAGGGGGGGGGGACAGCATAGTGGGGCCCCGCGGCGGATTCAAATGGGACCCCCAAAATGCTGGTCGCAGAAACACATACGTCTATGTCTCGTCACTACCCCCTTATGAAGTCGCCCAAGCTACTCATGCCCCGCATTGCGCAGGGGTTGGGTACGTCACCAGGGTGACGTTCGCTGTGCCGCTCTTTCTTGGACGCGGCATTCCAGAAGTCGGGCCAGGTGGCATGGCCGAGACGCGGCCTGGACGCGCGTCTGGCGACCGCGCGAATTCATGTTGCCTCCTGGGGCGACGTCCGCTTGTAGAAGCGAATGATTCCAGTCCGAGGTTCGCTGAGATGACGGTGGCCATTCTCGCTCACGCCATTCCAAACATCGCGGAAATACTCCTCGCCCTCATAGGTTGATGTGGTCTCAAAGTCGCGGGCGACATCGAGATTGTCCACTGGGACAGGGACCCCGATCACATCGTCAGCGGGGCGAAAGAGCTGAGTACGAGGTGTACGAAAGCGTCGTAGGATAGCCACGCCGCGGACTTCCCCATAGTCGGGCTCGGGAGCAGGAGCCGCTGGCTCCGTGACTTCGGGAGGCAGCGGTCCATAGTCGGAAGATTCGGGAATGGCTGGTTCGGGAAGCTTCGCTATACTGGGGTCGTCCCATTCTGCTGGGCATAATAACAGTGTGTCGTCTTCGACTGGTTCTCCCAGCGGGCGAGATGTCTGAAATTCCATCAAGTCGTGTGCTTCCGGATTGCGGCGTCGGAAGATACCTTCTTTGACGGGGGAAGACGCACCTGCCGCCGGGGATTACAACGTTTTTGACTCGGTGTACATGGCAGAGCTCACCATCAGGATGTTTGGCGCATGCGGCCGCGTCGATGACTAGATAATCACCGGGCCAGCGACCGCCAGAGTGAAGATGGCATCCCAGAAGCAAGCTTTCGCGCGCTGTCTCATCAAACTTTGCAGCGGACTCGTCGTTGTCGGCAGTGAAAAATACGGCCACAACACCACGCCTGCATAGGCTCTTTCCACCATCCATGACCCAAGCCAGAGTTGCGGAGCACCGCGCTAGCTGAATAACTGAGTTGACCGCGCGCTCTGCCCTTCCATCTGTCTCTGGCCGACGTGGTGCGCCGGTATCGCGCCGCCAGCCCAAGAGACGACATGCCCTTTGTAGCTCGCCAGATTCGTCGGCGCATATACGTTTCACGTCGTCGCTGGGGGACGAGAAACTCAAGGAAGGATGCCTTGGTAGTCTCGGCATCCATGTGCTTCGCTGGGTAGGCCATGATGGCGACTGCGTACTTGTCCAATACGACCAAGGCGTACTTGTCACCATACTCATCAGAGGCATCATCTGCTGCGAGGACCATGCGGTCGGCAGTCAGCCGATGAGCTCGGGTACGAATGCCTCGCGTTCAGCGTCTTCTTCAGTGGGCTGCGGCGGTGGGTTCGGCGCGCGCTTGCGTCGACATGGCGCGCTCTGCATCAAGGCACGCGCGCATGCATCACAGTCAGGGTGCTTCGGGCTGCGGGTGGCGCAAGCATAGGGTCGATGGGCGGCCATGGTCGGCCTGGGAGCCCCCGGTCGCGCGTCGGCGGCGCAGACGCGGGCGCGCCCACCGGCGCAATGGCAGGCAGCGCCCGGTCGCGCGTCGGCAGCAAAGGCGCGGGCGCGCCCACCAGCGCAAACGCATTGTCCGCGTAGCGCCTACACCTGCACGGATACTAATGAACATGTCCATCTCTCCGCAATCGTCGCGCGCGGCCTGGCGCTCGCAGCCCGGTAGACAACTGAGGCGGCGAAATCCGTTCGAGGTCGTTAACGTCGAGTCCTGGGACGCGGTTGTCGACGGCAACCCTGCGCCATTGACCCCGCGGGCTCCGCGGTCAGCAATCCAGTTGCGAGCCCCATGACAATCGGAAGCCGCCCCCATGCGCCAGTCGCCCCACCGAGAGCGCCGAGGGGCTGTCGCCCAGCGCAAAGGCGGAGCTGGATAACCCAATGCGTAGGAGCTGCACTTGGACGTGCTCGTTGACGATTATGTCGTCATTGGCTGTTTCCAATGCACGTTCGAGTCCAAATTGCACGTCAGCGGCTTCCTGCGCGCGAGGTCGGCCATGTCCTGGATGCGGCGAGCGAGGCCATTGTCCAAGATCCACGTCCATGACAAACCCGCAATGGACCAGGTCGTCGCGGGAGACTCGGTCGCGGGCGCCACCACCGACGCTAGGCCGGCGTTCGATGGCATTGCGGGCACCGTAGTAAGTCTGGTCTGTGTAGCGAGGTCATCGTGCCATTTCTCAGCCTCAGTCTGGCAGTCACGGGGCGCCTGGGCGCTGTCCTCCAACCAGCAGTCGGACAGCGGGTCGGGCACTTCAACAAAGTCACCTTCGCCGAGTCTGGAATGCCACTTGCATGGGCGCCGGCGATGCACGGCGTAGGTGATGACGTCAGCGTTGTCGAGGTCGAAACATAGGCGCCGCGGTTGTCGCTCCGCGGCAGCGCCGTAGAGGCGACCACCAAAGTCCTTTCACGGATCACGCACGTTCGGCCCCGTCGTCGATTGCATCGCGTTGCTGCAGGGGTGACCGACACGAGCCGCGACAGACGGATCGGTTGCCGCCCCTGTCGCCCCCGGCGGGGGAACGCCCCCGACTGTGGTCGCGGCTGCCGCCCCGCGAAGGTGATCGGCAGCGCCGCGGGGATCGCGGGGGCCATCGGCGGCCCCGCGGACATCGCGGGCCCCGCCTCCCCCCGCGCCCAGGGGGCGATGGTAATCCGCGACGTGACCAGCGCGAACCCCCCGGGCCCCTGGCGCCCCGACGCCCCCCGCGCGGGGGGCACCGACGCCCCCCGCGCGGGTGGCATCGGCTGCCCTCCGCGCGTCCAGGAGAGGGCGTCTTGTTGCGGCCGTCCTGACTATATGTCCGACTGGGGTTCCGCTCGGGGGTCTTGGCGCCAGGTTAATGCGGGCGAACGGCAGCCACTGCCGCGCCCGCGGGCTCTGCCTGGGTCGGCACAGAAGCTGCCTGTCGCAACGCGTGGCCACCTGCGCCGATTTTGTCGAGAGCAGGCGCCATGTCTTGCGAAGGAGAAACAGAAGTCCCCCCCACCTCCGCCGTTGGGCGGCGCCTGCGGGCCTCTCCCATGGAGGGCCGTTCCTCGCAGGCACCCCTGCCGGCCTGCGTCGAGGAGGGCGCGGCATGGAACGGTTGCCAGAGCCAGCGCGCAGTAGTTTGCACCGTTCTCCGTTTCTGCAACGGCCTGTCCTGAGTGCAGCGCGCGCGGCTGATTCGCGGCGAGTCGTCTCGTTCACGTGGTTGCACCGGCAACGTTCGAATCGGTGCACCTCGACGCTGGCCATGACGCGTTCTCGCTGTCAATTGTAGGTGCGACTGGGGTCGCCCAACTTCATCTTGTTGCAGTCGCGCATGTCTTGTTTACCCCACGGGTGTCTGCGGATCTGACATCGGAACAATGACTCGAACATCGTCGTGTCCGCTGGACCACGGCACTCCAAGATTAAATTGCCCCAGTCCACAATAAACAGTTGGATGCCGTCGTTCCGCACGCGATCAAAAATCAAGGCGTTCGAAGTCGCGCATAGTGTCGTCGACCTCCGCGACCTGGTAGGATTGCAAGATAGTCCAGTAGATCTGCCGACCTTTCACCACGCGGCCGGCCTCGTGTTCCTGAGCCTTGAAATTCGTCATCCGGCAACGAAACTCAATAGTGAGAACAGCCGAAAGTCCAGCGGCCAGCTTGCAATCGATGCTCTCGAAGTCGCCACTGTCTTGCAAGTCTTCAAATGTAATGTCAGGGCGTTCGGCGACGCAAAGAAAGGTTCATGCCTTGGCAGGACGTCCTGAGTCGCTGCCGAATATTTCCCTGGCCGCATGTTGCCACTCTTGCGACTGCGCAATGCGCGGCAGTTGGGGAAAGCGAGAACATATGATTCCTTGCTCGGGGTGGCACCACCAAGAGAGCACTGTGATATATTACGCGATGGAACCGGCGGCGTCGGCGATGGTGCGCGCGCGGGAGAAACGCGACGCGTCTGAGCTGAGGCCGCAGCGGAGGCAGCTCCTGGCGACGCACGTCGCGGTTGTCCAGCGTGGATGTTTCCATCGGCGAGGGTTGGGGCACCGTCGGCGGTAGGTTCTGGAGGTCGCGGCGGGACGTGGATCTGCGCGTCGCTCACGTATGCCGCCATGGTGGCTTCGGTTGTTGTGATGTCGTTCTGCATAAACCACGCACCTCGTTGTTGCCGTGGGTTCGCCGGGAGTGCCGGCCCAGCCGATGCTCTAAGTCCTGGAGTCGTCGGCGGTGTGCTTCGCGCTCCTGCTCCAAACGGGCGAGGGATTCCTCGGCCCGCGCCTTTTCAAGCGTCTCCTTAGTGGGAGATCTGGGTAAGTCACAACTGCGTGCGGTCCGCCGCCTTCCGCACCTCGGCCGTCTCGGCGGCGAGGGCGGCGAAATCGCAAACCGAAGTCGGGGTGCCCAGCCGGCCACTCTGGGCCCGTACAACACGCAACTCAGCCAGTGCAGCCTGTAGATCAGGCAACTGCTGCTCGACGGCGGGAACTCGGTTCTCAATCGCTGGCACGCGTCCCTCCGAAACATCAAAACTTCGAGCAAAAGCCATCTCGGCATTCAACAACTTGCCGTGCAACTCGGACGTGGTTGTGGTATTTTGTGAATGTAGGTTGGCAACGGTCACATCAACGTGATCACGAAGCGCAATGAGGTCATCGCGGAACGGTTGATCCGCATGCCAATGTACCTCGGTAGCTGTAGCCTGCCGCACTGACAGGAGCTCATCGCGTAGTGTCCTGACGGCAGCAGTGCCTGCATCCCTGACTCTCACGAAATTGGCCTCCACGGCGAGAAGGTAGTCGCGCAGCGTCTCGATGGCCGCAGAGTCGTCACCTCGGCGCGATTCAGCGCGGTCGGCTCGATAGTGGACCTGATTTGGGATCGATCGATCCTCGGCGATCCGAGCGTCGACCAGAACAAGAGCGCCCTGAATGTATTGCTTTAAGGTGGCTATCTGCGCAGCAAGTTTCGACCTGGTCTCTGAGTTTTGCCAAATCACTGGTGGGGGGCGACGCTTGTGGCGCGATGTCGCGCCGCGGGGAGTTCTGCCGCGAGCGCCTCTGGCAGCGGCTGCGGCTGCGTTCCCTACCCTGAGACTGGAGACGATACCGCTCGGGGACTCTTTGCCGCGTGCCCACTGCGATCCTCAATGGCTCGCACGTGTTCTGACACAGGAACCGACGTAGGGTCTCATGGGACGTCGGGCGTCCCACTAGCGGTGTCGCACGGAAGCGCTCGGAGGAGACGTTTCGTTCGCGCCACCAGGGGTGTTCCCACTGGCGAAGGTAGGAGGAGAAGCCGAGGCGAATCCAGCGGTGGTTCCGAGGGCCTCCGTGGGTGATCCCACCGGCGAGGGTTCTGAACCAATGTTGGCATCAGGTGATTGACCGGTCGATTGCGCGCTGGGTCCAAGCCCTGGGGTGTACGATTGCGCCAGCACGAAAGACTGGAAGGAGTCCATGACTGCCTCTAGCTTCGCTTCGGATCGAGCGTCGGCGCTGCCTTCTCCTTGTAGGGGGGATTGCGGTATCATGTTCTGTCCCATTGCCTCTCCGTGTCGTCGCGGCGCCCACGCACCGTCGAAGAGCCAGCACGCATAGAGGCACTGGTGGCCGTGGGTCCAGCGCCATGCGGCAGGCTCGAAGACGGCGCGGGGTGTCGCAACGGAGAACGTAATAGAATAGACGGATAACCTGCGAACGGAAGCTGACAACCAAAGGGTCAAACCTATCGTATGGTCCGTGGGTACAGGACGCTTGGGAGGAAGGTGGAGTCTCTTTTCTCCATGCGCCCGCGGAAGCAGGGGCGCGGATGCTGTCCAATACCTGAACCGAGAGGATAGCAGGATAGATGGATAGAAAGCTGATATGAGCGGCCTTCACACGCATCACCAGACACCGCGGACACCACTGGGACCCCCCAGGACACCACGGGACACCACGACACACCATCGGGACACCACGGCGGGACACCGTGGGATACCATCGGGACCGCGCGGGATATCAAGGGTGGACACCCCCAGCCACCGCGCGCTCACCGAAGGGCCGGACTTCTGCTTCCGAATCAGCCTAGCGATGGCGGGATCATTCCTCTCGCGCGCCCACGCAGCTTCGCCTGGCCCGCAGAAAACAAAATCGAAACCGATGTCCTGGTGTGAAGCCCTCCGTCCCACTGCGATCTCACCCCACACCTCCAATGTTTGTGCGAGCCATCGAACTACATACATATGCATCCGTAATTGGACTTGCACTTCGAAGTACATTGCCCAGGGGACAACTACGGACATTAGCCTGGCGAAGGACCCAGCCATGTGCAGCTGCGAGGGCGACTAGGCAGGTTGTGCGAAGGCAAGGGGCGGTCAGTCTTCGAGCGGCATGCAAAAAAAACTCTCCTTATCGGCAGCGCGCCACAAAATGGATGCAACTGCAGCCATGCCGCCGCTGTCAAGGGGTCCTTCGGTGGAGCTCCCCACGGGGCCACGAAGGGTGTGAGGGGCGTGCCAGCAAATGGAGCGGGGCCGTCACAAGAACTGTGCCACTGGGGCCCTCGGTGGAGCTCCCTACGGGGGCACGAAGACGGTGAGGTGTGCGCCGAATTGGGTTGGGGCCGTCGTGCGGGCGCTGCCACTGGGGTTTCGGTGGAGCTCCACATTGGGGCACGAAGACGGTGAGGGATGCGCCGAAATGGACCCGAGTCCGCATGCGGGCGCTGCCACTGGGGCAGTCGGTGGAGCTCCCCCTGGATCCACGAAGCGTTGGAGGGGTGCGCCGAAATTGGCCCGAGTCCGCATGCGGGCGCTGCCACTGGGGCCTTCGGTGGAGCTCCCCGTGGGGCCACGGAGCGTGTTAGGGGTGCGCCGAAGTTGGTCCGAGACCGCGCGCGGGCGTTGGGGCCCTCGGTGGAGCTCCCTACGAGGTTTCGAAACAGGGGAGAGGTGAACCGACGTGTGGCGGGGCAGCCGTGTGGACGTTGCCCCCTGAGCCTTCCGTGGAGCTCCCCACGAGGCACGTGTGAAGGGTGCGCAGACTCGGAGCGTGCAACCGCCTGCGGACTGCGCCACTGGGCCTTCGGCGGAGCCCCGTAGTGCGACCACAAGATATGTGAGGGTTGTCCGAAATGGGAGGTGGATCCGCATGCGGACTGTACCACAGGGTCCTTCAGTGGAGCTCCCTATGGGTCACGAAACGTGTGGGTGGGGGGGCACCGACATTGGGGGTGTGACCGCGTGCAGACATTGCCACTGTGGCATTCGGTGGAGCTCCCGATGGAGGCCATGAACCGTGTGGGGGTGCCGACATGCGCAGGCGGAGGACGAAGGAAGGAGGGGGAAGAGGTGAGGGAAAGGATGTGAGGCGCGGCGTTGCGGATTCAAACGAGGACACAAAATCACGGAATGTTTGGGAAAAGCACTGGACAACCCGCAGACCATCATGGTGCAAGCACGGGGCAAACCACGGAACCACAGGACAACCACGGGACAACCACGGGACAGCCCACGAAACAACCCATGGCACGACCACGGGACAACCGACAACCCACGGGACAACAACAGGACAACCACATGTCGACCCACAAGATGACTACGGGAGAGCCCCGCGACACGGAAGGATTGTTGCCCGCCTTGGCCTGAGCCACGGCCACATCATTGCCCTCGCGCGGTGTCGCCACGGCCGCACGCACGCACGACACGAACCGAAACCGAAATAGATACCGCCTTCCCAAATGAGGTGGCCTCGTTCTCACCCAAGAACTCCGATAGTTCACAGATTGGAGCGAGCAGCCAGACGAGAATGGTTCGCCTCAGCTCTCGGCGTGGCACCAGCAAAAATCTGCGAGCCCGGTTTCTTGAGTGCAAGGAGAGAGCTCGAATACAGAGACATCAAAAAGAGTAAGACTCATTAGGGGCAGCTTCACGAACATGAGGCACTCGAGCTACAGTGCGCGTCGAATGTTGTGCGCACAGCGTGGCCGTAGTGGTATCAGCGTAAGGCGTTCCCTCTCCTCGTGGAAGCTCACATTTCCTCCCAAATCGAAAATATATGAACAACGGTTCATTGCACGATTATGCTGGCCCTTCCTGAGGCGGGCGGGGCTGATCGACTCAGAATGACATTGTGTTCCACAGCCAGCTCGATGGTGAAGGCCTCGAAATCGCCACTAGGCTGTCACACTCGAACAGTCACAGCTCCAACCACAAATTCCAACGAAAGGCGGCGACGACAGAAAAGGCTCGACAAAAGCAGGGAACGCCTGGATTATTAGCAGCAGCAAGGGGCAACAACGACAACCAATGATAGCAGTAATGGCAGCCAGTCGAACTCCGAGTCATGACAGCACAAGGCGGCGGCCGCGCAGGAGGTGGCAGCGGCAGCGATGATACCATTGCATCTGAAAGCACCACACAACAGCCGAAACCTACGAAACGAAAATGAAATCAACGGCTGCTGCACGAATCGCCTTTCGGCGACGCGAGCCGTCGCCACAACTGGCGCACTCTTCTCGCCGTTGGCGACGCCTCGACGATCGCCAACTCGCCTCACCACGCTGCCTCGCCACCGCCGCCAGCACTTGCGCGGAAGGTGCCGCCTGCTTTTGCCGCTGCTGCTGATTCTGCCGCTGCCGGAGCTGCTGCAGGCTGCGGCTCCGCGGCAGCGGTGGCGGCGGCGGAGGGGTCGGCGACAGCAACGGCTCGTCGCCTTGAGCGAGTATCGATCCGAGGCGCGCGAGGGCGCCGCCACGGAGGAGGCCGCCGGCCCGCCCGGCGGAGAGAGCGGCGCAGTGAGGCCAATCTTGCTGCCAGGGCTGCAGGCGTCGCCCGCGAGGAGGGCCTGCCGCCAGAAGCCCCCGTCCTCCCCCATCGAGGGGGGGAGCAAAGGAGGGGGGCAGGGGCGCAAGGGAGCAGGAGCACGAGGCGGACAACGAGGGGGAGGAGAAGGAGGAGGAGGAGGAAGCAGAGGAGAACGTAGAGGGGGAGGAGGAGGAGGCGGAGGAGGGGCACTACAACGGTCACTGCAACAACAACTACTACAACAACTACTACTACCACCACCACCACCACCACCACCACCACCACCACCACCACCACCACCACTACTACTACTACTACTACTACTACTACGACGACGACGACGACGACGACGACGACGA
>CAUYUJ010003903.1:448810-476240 GCA_963575745.1 Prorocentrum cordatum
GGTCGCCGACGCCAGACCAAGCGCCCCCCGCGGCACCCAGGCGGCACTTTGTCACTCGACCGCAGAGGCCACGTCCAGGCGCGGGCATGATGGTGGGGCGAGGAAAGGCTGCCCACAGGGCACCTCAAGGGTCGGGGCGAGTCAAGGCCCCAGGGGGAGGAGGGCACCGGCCGGCAAGACCGCCGAGCATCGGCCGCGCTGTGGGCTAGAAGCACTGGCTAAAGAGAGACAAAGTTGATCTAATCAAACCTGCCATCATCATCATCAGCATCATCATCATCATCATCATCATCATCATCATCATCATCATCATCATCATCATCATCATCATCATCTTCATCTTCATCTTCATCTTCATCTTCATCATCATCATCATCATCATCATCATCATAATAATCGTCATCATCATCCTCATTAGAAGCAGCAGCAGCAGCATCATCATCACCATCAATATTAAGCATCAGCAGTCGCATCATGATCATCATCAGCAGCAGCATCATCATCGTCAACAGCAGAAATAGCACGGATAATGAAAACAGTAAAAAGAAACATACAATACAAGTGTGTATATATATTATAATGATAATAATAATAATCATCATCATAATAATAATGGTAATAATAATATTAATAATAACAAAATAATAGTAGTAAAACGGGTAATCATAATAACAAGAATACATAACAACAACAACTGAAATGACGATGAAAATACTAATGAAAATCTGGTAATGATGATAAAACCATGTGGTACACTTGCTAACACGACATAAAGCATGATATTGGCGATACGAATGCACATTAGAATAATGACATTGAAAATGACAATTATACTGAAAGAAAAGAACAAGGCACAACAACGATAGTAAGTTTGATACTTAGTGTAACCATAATACATAAAAATATGGATGGTCATCATCACCATACGAATAAGTAATAGTATTACTCAGAGAAAGAATGATAATAATAATCATCCGTAGAATTGTAGTAACAGTAACGACCATAAAACTAATAACAGCAATGAAATAAATTAATGACACCAAAACTAATAACAAAACTAGTGAGAACACTCACTCACTTAAAATGCTTATACACATGATAAGGATAATGCGAAGACTAATACCAATCGTCATCATCATCATCATCGTCTGCATCAGCATCAGCACCATCAGCATCATCCTCATCCTCATCCTCGTCCTCGTCCTCATCCTCTTCATCATCCTCATCCTCCTCATAATCGTCGTCATCATCGTCATCGCCTTCATCAGCACCATCATCATCATCATCATCATCGTCATCATCATCATCATCATCATCATCAACATCATCATCATCATCATCATCATCATCATCCTCATCAGCATAATCCTCATCCCCATCCTCATCCTCATAGCAGCAAGAACGTCATGCCTCATCCGTCCATGCCCCTTTTTATCATGCGGAACTACACTCTCGGGGAAGCTCTCACGGAGGACGCCGGGCTCGAACGCGGGCGACAACTGCTACAGGTGGCACCCATGCTGCACACATGGCCGATCCCTAGAGCCCTGATCCGACAAACATGCAAATCTCTTGCAGGGCTTCCGTTCTGCTTCCGCCTGCTCCCGCTGGCCCTCCGCGGGCTTGGCAGGCCCTGCTTTGGTCGACTCACACCTCTCGAGCTCCAAGGGGGAGGAGAAGGAGGATGATGATGAGAAGGAGGAGGAGGAGAAGAGGGACGAGGAGAAGATCCGTCGAGGAGCAATGTCAACGTCTCGGAGCCTCGAAGGCGCGGCTTGGAGCGCCCGACAGCGGAGGCAGGCCCCCGGACGCTTCGCCAGCGAGCCCTGCGAGGCGGCAGAACCTGGCCTCCCGGACGCTCCGACGCTCAGACCCTGCCGAGCCGCCGCAGCCCTGCGCCGATCGACGATCGCGGACGCGGCAGCAAGCACCAGCCGACTCGCGCCCTCCCCCACTCCATCCCGAGGGAGGGCAGGGAGGACAGAGGTAGGAGAGGCGGGCAGTGATGGGGGGGAGGCAGTGCGGGGAGGGAGAGGGGAGGGCCCGCCCGCCCGACGTGCCCTCGTGGCTGCGCCGGCGCTGTGGCGCAGGATGTGGCTGCACATCCTGGGCAAGAGCACGACAGAACAGAGCAAGGTTCAGAGGGAAGCCTGGCATGGGGGGTGACAACAGGGATGAGGCGGCGGTGGGGCAGCCGCGATGAGGACGACGACGATGATGAAGTGGCCAGCTCCAGAAAGCTTGACGACACCGTCATCGACCTCTCTTGGGGGCCCCGCCGACTTCCGCCAGCGAAGTCCGCCCTCCCTCGTGTGCTCTCAGGTTGAGGGGGCGCAGGTGGCATCGGGAAGCAGCCTCTCGCCGCCACGAGCCCGCCGCTGGGCTGCTCTCGTGCTGGGTGGCACCGCCGCTTCGCCCGCCACGCGGACCCCGACAGGCGGCGCCAACGGCTGGCCACAGCGAACTTGGCAAGGGGCGCCAAGGCGAGGCACAGCTGGCACTGGCCGCAAGAGCACACTCGCGGCCGGCCCATGCAGCGCCTGGCCAGAGGGGCGGCAACGCCGCTCTTCCAGACAGAAAACCAGCGGGCCGCGGAGCTTCTGAAGAGTGGTGATCCTTGTCGGCCCCCAAAACCTCGGGCCTTCGGCAGGGCACGTCACTACCCACAGCGCCCGGGAGCAGCTGTAGCACGAAGTGAAGAACGAGCGATAAACAGCTTTGCACTCGGTTTCGGCAACGAGAACGAACTTTACCCTTGCAGGATGCCCCGCTTCCACAATGAGGGCAGGGGAAGGATGCAACGGCATCCAGCGAACACTGCGAGCGCGCCGAACGAAACCCAGCGAGGAAGCGTTTCCGGCCCTCTCGTGGACTTCTCGGGGACCCGAGTCTCTCTTGAGGCCTTCTCTCTGCTCTTGCGCTGCCGCAGGTGCGCTCAGAGCGCTGGGCGCCAGATTTCCGGCATTTCGCGCGTGGCGGCGGGCGAGGTTCGGGGAGGGGGGGGCTCCTCAGGCCCCGCAGAAGGACGCCAAACGGGAGCCCCGCTACAAGGTCGGCAAAAGAAATACGATCAGATAGGTTCCTCTGCACTCGAGCTCTGGCTAAGTGTTAGCATCACCAAGCGACGTGTCGAGAGAGCTATTCCACCTGAATTGCCGATTACCTCGCCCTAGGTACAAGCGTCAACGCAGCTCCCTCTTATCCGCCCTCAGGGTATAGTCAAGGCCCACACGTCATTCGAACGCCTGCAGCCTCGCAGGTGCACGACTCCGACCAAGCAATTCGCTCCTCAAGCTGCTCGCTTCCCATGGTCTGTTGTCCCAGAGCATGGCCTCGCTGTACAGGTGCACCCACTCCCCTCTGGCGGTAAGGCCCTCGACGTAAGATCCCATTCCCGGACGACCCTCTCCTAATCCTCCATCGGTACGAATGCTAGGTCCAGCATGCGACGATTGGTTCTGCATTGCCAGTGTGGCAAGGTGTCGGCTGCGGTATTGTGCTCTCGCATGGTGTGCTCAGCTCAATGCCGCCAAGCCCGCGCAGGTAGAACCAGCCTCAATAATAGCATACGGTGAAACGCCTTCTGCGCTTCGGCAACCACTCCGAAGAATTTATCGCCCCGTGTCCTGCTAACACTACTTCCCAAATTCACCCTGGTCTCGTTGTCACCCTGGATCCACGCCAGCGCCCTCAGCGCACTCAGCGACGCAGTGGCGCCACGATACTGGCCCGCTTCGCTTCTCCGATCAAGGTGAAGAGAAATGGTGCCGTCTGTCGACATCGTGCATCGTCTCTTCGTCGTCCTACCCTGTCCCTCCTGGTGGCCTCTCCCTCAGCAGGAGATGATGATGATGATGATGATGATGATGATGATGATGATGGTGATGATGATGATGATAGTGGTGGTGGTGGTGATGATGATGATGATGATGATGATGATGGTGATGATGATGGTTATGATGATGATGGTGATTATGATGACAATGCTGATGAAGCTAATGGTGGTGATGATGACGATGACGATGACGGTGACAATGACAACGACCATGACGATGGTGATGATGATGATGGTGATGCTTATGATGACGATGATGATGATGATGACAATGACCATGGTTGTGGTGATAATAGTGATGATGACGATGGTGATGATGATGACGATGCTGGTGCGTATCGTGATGATGGTAGTGATCAGTATCATGATCCTGATCACGATCCTGATTATGGTGATGAAGATGGTGATGAAAATGGTCATGGTGACGATGATGATGATGATGATGATGATGATGATGATGATGATGGTGATGATGATGATGATGGTGATGATGATGATGATGATAATGGTGATGCTGATGCTGATGACAATAATGGCGATGGTGATGGTGATGGTGATGGTGATGGTGATGGTGATGGTGATGGTGATGGTGATGGTGATGGTGATGGTAATGGTGGTGATGCTGATGATAAGATTGACGATGCATAAGATTACGATGATGGAAGGGATGATGGTGGTGTTGATGGTGATGATGATGATGATGATGATGATGATGATGATGATGATGATGATGATGATGATGATGATGATGATGATGATGATGATGATGTGATGGTGATGGTGATGGTGGTGGTCATGCTGATGTTGATGGTGATGTGTATGGTGATGGTGATGGTGATGGTGATGATGATAATGACGGTGATGGTGGTGAAGATGGTGATGGTGATGGAAATGGTGATGGTGATGGTGATGGTCAGTAGGGCAGGCCACAGGCTTCATTTAGCAAGGCTGCATAGGCGCAACTGCTATAGCACGGACACTGACTGCACAGAAAACGCCTTGCCTTCCGCGCGGAATAGGCTGGACTGACGAAGACGCGATAGCCGTGGCAATCACGAGCCAAACTGGGGACGCGACGCAGCCACGCGATCGGCAACAAGACCGGGCTGGCGAGGACACGATGGCGGTGGCCGTCACGAGCCAGACCATCGAAGAAGAAGGAGGAACAGGAGAACGAAGGGATATAGACGTGCCCTCCCACTGCCCGACACACACTGGCTGAGCGGGTCGACGCCGAATTCGTGGTCACCGTACCGCTCTCCCCCTCTGGACTCGCGGCTCGCCCGCGCCCTGGCCACAGAGCGCACAGCACGCCGCTAAGTACCCCTCGAGTGGCCGCTCGCATTCGCGCTCCCTGCGAGGCGGTGCGCGCGCGCGAGGCGCCCCCGGCTCCGGGAGGACGCGGCCGGGCACCGACGCCCGCTCCGCCACTCGGCGGCGCGCTAAACGAGGCCTTCGGAGAGAACCTCAGAGGCCCTCGGAAGCCCTTCGGGGGCCCCTCGGAGGCCTCTCGGAGGCTCGGAGGCCTTCGGGCGCGCGATCGACAAGGGGTCGGGCAGGAGCGTCTTGAGGCTGGTGGCAACCTGGGACTTGGCGCAGAGGCCTCTTCCACCGCCCGAGGCACCATCGCCACCTGCTCGTGGAGCGCCGCCGCCTGGAGACCCGTCGCCGCCAAGGCCGTGCATGGCACGGCGTCGCCGGTGGCCTGCTCATCCGCTGCCGTACCCAGCAGGCTTCCGGCGCCGCGCGGTGCGCCGGCAGCCAGGCTGGCCCCAGCGACGGCGGCGCGCGCAGCAGACGCTGCGTGAGCCGACCGCCCGCTTAGCTCCACCCTGCGCCCCGCGCCCCGCCGCCGCCCCTCCTCTCCATCCGCTGCCAGCGCGCGCTCCTCCTCGTCGCTTGCTCAAGGACTTCGCTGCGCGTGGCTGCCTCCGCCGCGGGAGCCCGCCACTCTTTGGTCGTGCCGCGCACCGTCTTCTCGACCTGCCACGCCCGTGCCCCGCACGCCGATCGGGGTGCGGGTCCAAGGCCGTCGATCTCGGGCATGCGAACGGTCTCCCGCTGTTCCTGCATCAAGCTGTGAACTCGTTCGCGAATGTCAGCGGCAGCCGATGCTTCAAGGGATGCAACCTCCTGCCCAGCAGGCGGACACGAACCATGGGGTAGTTCTCGCAACAGTCGCTGTCAGCTGCCTGGGGTTCGCAGCCCGGTGAGAACTGTGGCTCAGGCTCGGACGCATCATAATGAACTTGACGCTGGAACTGCTGAATGGTTCCGTCCGACGTCACGCTCTGGAATGTCTTATTGGAAAAAATCTCGGCGACAATGCCAAAGGTATGGACCACGGCCTACACCAGCATCCGTGCTGCGAGGCACGAAGCCCTCGCAAGCCAGATTCGTACTCGGGACAGCGCGCAGCCGAATGCGTGCTTATCGATCTTCAACACCAGGTGTTCGAGTAGGTCGACAGAGCCAGCATATCTATCACGGTGGAGTCATGTGCCTGGTGCTTCATCACAAAGTCCTTCTCCGCGCGTTTGTCAGTGCGTCGCGCCAAACGCGTCGGCTACGTGTCACGCAGTGCGCACGGTGGCCGCATCAAGCACACTGCCTGATCGCGGCAGGGAAAGTGGACGAGGTGCGCCAGGAAGACTGCAGCCAAATGGCAACGAAGGGGGCGGAGGAACCAACAGCACTGCCGTCGACTTGGGCACCTCCCGAAGCCGTCCCTGGCGGCAGTCCTCGAACGGCACCTCGAGTGCGTCCACCGACTCCATTGCCTCTCGGGTGCACCGGCGGAACTGCAGGGAGAAGAAGGACGCGTGGCCGTGGCGGTGCAGTGAGGGCTTGCTGGTGTGCTGCGTGCGGCCTCGTTTGCTGTGCGGCAGTCCGACTTCGGCCACTGCCGACACGTGCTGCGGCCACGACCACGACCACGACTGCGAGCGGCCAGGACCGTGCGGTTCGTAGAGTTGTACCCATCGGTCGGAAGAAGTAGGTACAAAACATGAAGTAGGAAGGCGTCGGAAGTAGAAGGGGTCTCCGCCCGCCCGCTGAAGAGGAAGGAAAAGGAGAAGCCACTCGATCATTGAAGCAGGAAGGTGCTTAAAGTAGACTGGAATCTGGGACTCCAGAGATACCCACCTTCAACGACCGATGGGTACCCGAGGACAGCCCTGGCCCAGAGACGCGAAGAGACACTGTGCCATGACCGTCGCCCATCCGACACAGCCGATGATCCGGAGGGCGCGTGTCGGCACCGTGGGGGCCTGCAGGGGCTCCAGCACGATCGGCGGAGGCCGGCGGCAAGAGCAGACTCTAAGTTTCAGGATGACAAACAAGCGAATCAACAGACAAGCAAACAAAAAAAACAGACAGAGAGGCGAACAAACAAGGAAACAACCAAACAAAGGGGGGGATCTGATTCAGATATATGGGTCAACACCAGCCGAGTGACCCTCACACCAGCCACGTCGTGTCTACACCGGCCGCGTGGTCTTCAACGATTAAATTGACCTTTCACTGGCGGGAGGTGTTAAGAGAAAGAATGTGTGATTATTTTTGGCGCGAGTGCGAGAACACATGGATACACAGAATGATGAGCTTTAAACTATGCTGAAAACTATGTTTTCGTCTACTTTGACTAATTAATATCATGACCACCCAGGCCGCTGTAATGATATGTTCGGGACACTGGTGGTCATGAGAATGATGGTGATGACGGCGATGACGACGATGATAGTATCGGTAATGGCGAAGATAATACGTACGGTGATGATGGTGTATTGTTGGTGGTAATGGCAGTTATGATGTTGACAAGGAGAATGCTTAAAATGATGATGTTAAATTGATGACGTTGGTTACCATGATGGACATGATGATGGTGATGATGGTGATGGAAATGATGGTGATGCTGGTGATGCTGAAAAGAATGATGATGATGATAATAATAATAATGATGATGATGATGATGATGGTGATGATGATGATGATGATGATGATGATGGTGATGATGATGATGATGATGATGATGATGATGATGATGATGATGATGATGATGATGATGATGATGATGATGATGATGATGGTGAGGAGTACAAGGAAAACGTCTTGGACCAGGAGGAGGAGGAGGAGGAGGGAGGAAGAGGGAGGAAGAGGAAGGAAGAGGAAGGAAGAGGAGGGAAGAGGAGGAGGAAGAGAGAGAAGGAAGGATAGGACCAGGAGAAAGATGACGATTGTCATGGTGGCGATGCTGACCCTGATGGCAAAACCTCCAGGAGAGAGGAAGATGGAGGAGGAAGAGGTCCTACAGATGCCCAAACACGTCTAGATGCCTCCAGAGGAGTAGGAGGACGCGGAGGTTGAAGCGGAGGGCGAGGAAGAAAAGGAGGAGATCCAACAGATGGCAAAACGTCACCGAGACTCCCTGATTCGGAAGAGGATGAAGAGATTCGACGGCCATAAAGGGAGAGGAGGTGGAGGAGGAGCTCTTCTTTTTTAATGGGCAAACCCAAACAATATGCTCCCACACGAGGCGACTCGAAGCGTTCACACAGGCAGTGGCGAAAAACTGGCTGGGTGTGGTGCTGATCAGGACGTTTCCTTTGCAGGTCCCTTTTTTACGGGGGGCGACATCCCGCCAGGGCACCTCGGACACGGCACCGCACCACCAAAAGAAACAAAAATCACCATTCCCAGAATGCAGATGCCGAGGAAGAGGGAGGACGGGGAGGGGGGCAGGAGGAAGAAGGAACCAGAAGGCGAAGGAGACGGACGCGCGGAAGAGGGGTATAAGCCACCCGACCCCCCCCCTTCGGCGCGCGCGCGCGCCCGCCGGAGGCAAGGGGCGGGGAGGCAGAAGGGGCGGGAACGGAGAGAGCGGGGGCAGGAAAAAAGGAGAGGAGGAGAGGAGTAGCGGGAGCACCACTGGGCACGGGCCTACATCCGCGGATAGGCCGTTCCACCCAAAATTGACCAGCAGCATCATATGAGCGCTTGTCAGGGTGAACGAATCTGAACCTCTCTGCAGAGAACGCGCGCTAGAAGAGCGGAACGACAAGGAGAAAGGCGGAGCAGGAAGAAGGCGAAAAAGGGAGAGCGGAGGCCTGACTGAACGACGCCCTCGAGCTCAGGCGCACCCCACCCACTGCCGGCAAGGAGCGTGGCCGGAGGAACGAGCCTCCTCAGAACCGCCCGCGCGATCTCCCTCGGCAGGATGCACGAAATCCGATGGGCGATTCGGAGTGAAGCTGGCTCGTGACCCTCGTGCCATGCCGCCGACTGGGCCTTCGCGAACATGTCGAGGACGCTGCGGGCCAAGGGGCTCCAGCCAGCACCATGGGACTCCAGAACCATGGGCGTGAACTTGAACCCGACCGTCGTGCACTCAACGTCCGTGCTCAGAAGGTGCGCTTCAAGTGCTCGTAGGCCAGGAAAACCTCCCCGCCATCGACGGCGGATCTCTCCCAAGAAGTCGCTGCGAAGTCCCGAGGTGCAGGCGAAGCCAAGCGCCTCGCCAGCTGCCCCCAAGACCCGCGGCAGCCAAGTGTCCGCCGGCCTGCGTAGACACTCGGATTGCCCGAGGCCGTTTTCGGAAGGCCTGGCTGGCAGGAGGCCCACCTTCTCGCGCACCGCTGCGGCCCCCGCGAGCACGGCTTCGCCGCAGACCACGTCTCGGATGGCGCTGTGCCTCACTGTGCGGTCGCCTTTACAGCAGCACGTCAAGGCGTGGTTCCCGCAAGAGTCGAACACCTCGCCGCAACATGGACAGCAAGCGTCAGCCAGCACCACCAGCAGCCGCAAGCGCCGCCGGAGAGCGACCTTGAACAACGCCGCCTCGAGTTCCCTCCCGTCGTCCACCCGGGGGGCCGTCGGCCACGCGCCTGCCCCTGGCAACGAGACCAGCGAGAGGTGAGCGAGCCGTGACCCCTCGACCCGTGCCTCCGCCCTGAGCTGGGCCTTTCATCGGGAGCGGCCAAGAGGGGGGTGTCCAAGAGGGGGGGGTGCAAATCATGACTGGCGGCACGTGCGCGGCCCAGCGGGGGGGCCAGGGACGTAATGAAATAAGAAGAGGCGCCATAAAATCTGGGGAAATATCATGGCCCCCGCCATGATATCCACCCCCCTCTTTTCCGCCCCCGATTAAATTGCCCGTCGATGAGGGCCGGTAACTCCTTCTGTTGGACAGCGCCATCCAGCAGGTGCAGGCTGGCCGCCTCCAAGCAGTTCCCCCTGAGGGCTGCGAGTGCCAACACAAAATTGCCGCCGTCGCAACTGACGTCGAAATTGGGGTCGATTCGAGTGCAGAGGCTCCAGCACGAGCAGACAGACAGGACGTATACCGCTGGGGCGTGCACCGCTGCATCACGCAGTCCCCTGCTGAACCCCCTCGCGCTCTGGATTTGCTCGCTCGCCAGCCGAAGGTTGCTGCTGCTCCAGTAGCATGGGTCCGCCCATGGTGCCCGGGAAGGGCGCCACCTCTGGGTAGCGGCCAAAACCGCCGACCTGTCGACCGCATTGAAGGCATTGCTGAGGTCGAGCGTAAAGATGCACTTGTCCGTGCACGCCGAGTTGCGCGAAAGCCACGCGCGGACGGTGTGAACGATGGCCTCGCACCCCAACTTCGTACCCACGCCAAGCTGGAAAGCGCCAAACACTTCACTAAAATCGCCCTTCGCGTCCGAGGCTACGCACTTGCCCACGACGCGCCGGATCGTCTCGCCCGCGGCCAACGGCCGGTGGCTCCCGTCCGGCTTAGGCAAGGCCGACAGCGCAGCGCCGCACAGCCAGGGCTGGATGCTCTGAGGGGCCTCGCCACGAGACAGCGCATTCACGACAGCCATGAGCTGACGCTGAACCTCATCCGTCCACCTGGGGACCAAAGCGTTCTTGATGTGCTGTGGCCGGGGTCCCGATGGGCCTCCCGCGGCGCCTCGCGAAAAGCTCCAGACAGCTTTGACCACCGCGTCGCCTTCAACCTGAGCCGCCGCCGCCGCGTGGATAGGCCGGAGGTGCGCCATCTTCGGTGCCTCCTCCTCGCGAGGCTGCGGGTGCTTTTCACGCATCTCCTCCACGATGGCGAGCGTCACCTTGGGCCAGAGGCTGGTTGGCGATTGCGCCGCACGCTTTCTGAAGCAAAGACTCTCGTAGCAGCTCCACAGCCCTAGACTCCTTCTGTTCCTAGGAGAACTCCTTGCTTCCTCCCGCCCCCGATCCCCTCCGAGCCGTCCGCCACAGCGATCCTCGATGCCCCTCCAACCAAGCACGGCATAACTCCTTTGTCTCGCTTTCGAACTTTTTCCTGTTTTTCTTCTCCCCCTGCACTGCTGTCCGCAAGACCGCCTTCGGGAGCATCAACAGCTCCAGCCAAGCCCGTTCGTCTCCATGCTGGGCCACCTCAGCAAAGGCCCCTGCCAAGCACAGTCCCCGCAACTTCCGGGCGCTGACGGGCACGTGTTTCTTCGTCAAGGTCGGCTCCTCGAGTATGGAATCGAAGGAGGGGAAGTCCTCAGGTATGACACGGCCGCTGACCGCTGCGCGCGAGGCAGCCATCAGCTCTGGGCGGCACCTCGGGCAAGCACGACCACAACATCGTGCCAACCAACACCTTGCTGCACACCTCGCACTGCGTCCGGCCGCGGCTGGGCAAAAAAAAACTCCGAGGGGAGCTCGCCCTGCGGGCGGTCGGAGGCGCGCTCGCGCAGGTGGGGTCGCGTAGCCGCCACCGAAGCCCAGCCCGGCGACAGGATCGGATCTGCTCGTGGGCACCCGGGGGACTGGGCAGCAGTGGCGGGGCCCGCCCGCTGCCGGCTGCCGAACGTCTGGCGGCGCGGGCGGGCGCCGGCACGCCAGCGCCAGCCGTGCCACCAAGTGCCACCAGGAGGAGGAGGCCTAACAAGTGTCACACAAATAGCGTCCCGGAGAAGAGAGGAGAAGAAGGAGAAAGAGGAGTAAACGGAGCGTACCCAAAACGCTCAGCCTCCTCCTCCGGAAGAGGAGGAGGAGGAGGAGGAGGAGGAGGGAGAGGAGGAGGAGGAGAAGGAGGAGGGGGAGGAGAAGAAGAAGAAGAAGAAGAAGGAGGAGGCGGACGATGAACAGGAGGAGAACAAGGAGGAGGAGGAGGAGGATGACGAGGAGGAGGAGGCCCAAGAGATACCAAAAACGTCCAAAAGCCTCCAGGCGGAAGGGACGAATGAGGAGTCCAAACAACTTCCAGGAGGAAGGAGTAGGAGAAGGAGGGGGAGGAGGAGGATATTCACCCAGGGTACTAAATGGTTGACCTGGTCAGTGGATTCATGCCAGCCACTTCATTTGTCAACAGGGGGGGTGCGAGTGGTGAAACGCTTCTGCAAATACTCACCGTCCAAGGGGGGCACCAACAAGCTCTGCAAGCCTCTTCCAGCAGGCTGTGTAAGCCTTTCCTAGCAGGCTCTGGAGGCCTGTCCCAGCAGGTTCTGGAAGCCTCTCTCAGCATGCTGTGTAAGCCTCTCCCAGAAGGCTTTGCAAACTTCTCCCACCAGGCTTTGTAAGCCTCTCCCAACAGGTTCTGTCAGCTTCTCCCAGCATTCGCTGCTAGCTTCCCTCAGTTGGCTCTGAAGGCCCCAGGCAGCAGGCCTGGAAGCAGATCAGAAGGCCGTAGAGGAGTTGAGGCACCAAGGGTTCATCATTGAACTGCAAGCCCAACTTGAACGTTGGCGTACAGTCTAGCGTGTCTCGATGGGAGACCAGTGTAGACACTCAGCCGATGTAAACACTGTTCTTTGTGATTGGGGGGGGGCTCATTTGGAGTCGTCTTGGAGAGACTGAAGGGGTCTAGTGCGCGGCCAAGAACAGTTCGATTGCAAGTTCAAACCCCTCGCCTCCATCAAGACATTTAGAATAAACTAAGGTCGACCTCAAACCAGCCCGGCTGCCACCGCAGAAAGGGGGGGTCCCCGCACACAAGCAATGTGGCGCGTGGCTGCGGGCGACTCAGGCCCCACGGAACGGGGTCACCCCCCTCCATCCGTCCCGGTTGGTCCGCCCCCTCTTCCTTATCAAGAGTTCCTCACCGTCGCACCACCAGGAGTTTGACTCCGTCATGGCCGTGGCGCGACGACTGAAATGTCCCACAATATATGATATGTTAACCAGCGTGGTCCCCGAATAATTCTTCTAGCCTAAATGGTGTGCGATCGGTGTGGGGCGTCCAATATGTATGGTGCAACCGATGTTGCGCAATCCACGTTGTGCAATACAATATGTTGTTAAAACTGTGGCGTGCCACCTACGTTGTGCACTGAATGCGGTGCCATGCATGAGAGGCAATCTGGTGCAACTAAGTTCTGTTCGCAGGAGGCTTGTCCACTCCACTGCCCGCGCAATTATCCCAGCCACCCACCCGCAGCGATGAGTGTTTGGAGTTGGCTGGTGCATCTCTGCGGCCGCGCTAGCCCGCGCAGCGGCCAGCTACTCTGGCGCGACGACGCGGCTGCGGTGGCGCTGACCGCTGGGCACTGCCCAGCGGGTACTTCAATGCGAGGCCGGCGACTTGGGCGGGCGCAGTATCATGGCAACGTCGACAAGTGTAGACGCGATGACGATGGTAGGGATGCTGGTGACGACGATGACAACGACGACGGCAAGGCCAGTCACGGCGCTGATGCTGATCACAACGGACGGCGTCCTCGCGTCGGTGATGAAGGCTTTGGGCGTTCGACATGCGCGCGCGGCCGCCGCGCGAGAGTGCCCCGCATTGTATTAGTGGACACGGACCGTGCCACCAGTCGGCGCGCAAGGGCGTTCGAATGATTTCGGTGTGCGGCGCGAAAGACCCGTTTGGTGAAATGTAATGAACATGTTGGGGAACCTGTGGTTTCTGCCGATTTCGCTAGAGCCCGAACGCAAGAATTTTTGAAAACTGGCATGACACAACCATGTGCGCTTAAATGTTGTCGGGACACTCGACTTTCAAATCCGCACGGAAACGCACGGTTGTTGAAGGATTTCGGCACGCGCGCGACGACGCGCGCGCGTGCACTTCGCCCCACCTGTTGCAAAGGATTGTGGCGATAGCACAGGCACAAAGGCGCTCGAATGATTTTGGCGCGCGGCGCGAAGGAGCCGCGGGGTGGCAAATTATGAAAAGATGCTGGATTGTCTTCTTAAAAAATCGCAGGAGCCCGAGCGCAAGCTCTTTTTGAACACCCCGTGTTGCGAAACCTGATATGTGTTCATATGTTTTCGGGGCACTCGATTCTGGAATCATTGCGAGACCAACTGTTTGGAAAGATTTCGGCACGCGCGGGCGCGCCGACGCGCGCGCGAGCACTTCGCCCCGTTTTTCCTGCAAGGGATTAATGCGTTAGCGCGCGCGCAAGGTCTTTCGAGCGATTCCGACACGATCGCGCGAGAGGCCCGCTCGGTAGCCACTTATGATACGTTGAAAAACAAATGATTTTCTTAAGAATTCGCAGGAGCCCGAGCGCAAGTTTTTGTTCAACTGTCTCGTTGCGAACCCATGTGTATGTACATGTTTTCGACGCACTCGATCTTGAAATCGATCTGGGGCATGAAATGTTTGAAGCATGTCGACATGCGCGCGCGGCAGCGCGCGCGGGCGTGCATTTTGTCCACGTCGTTTGCAAGGGATTTCCCAAAAATTCAGGTCTATGAAAAACGAATGTGCGCACATAATACTTGCTGCAGAAGGTAAACCGGAAGGGGCATTGCAGACCTGCCTGGGACGGCACGCGTTCATTTTCAGGATGGACGATGGGGCAACCCCAAATGCAAACCGCAATACGAAAACGGGTGCCGTTATAAAATTGGGGAGATCCTGGTACTTTCGTTTAAAAAGGAACTCACCCTGCCAAACTGGTCGTTACCAACACCATTGCACGCGCAATAACCCCGCCCACCCATCCGCAATTTGGTCGGCAAAACAAATGCGGCTGCGAGCGCACGCCTGCTTGGCAGTGGCCGGCGCATCGGCGCGGCCGCACTCCCCGCGCAGAGTCGCGCGCAGAGCGGCCACTTAGCCTGGCACGAACGACGCGGCCGCGGTAACGCTGACCGCTGGGGGGCTTCTCAGCACGCCTGGCAGGCCGCCCTTACGCGCAGGCATTTCGGTGCGAGTCGTTGGCTCTGGCGGGCGCGAAATCATGACGACGCCGACAACGGTTGACACTATGATGTTTGTAGCGATGTTGGCGACGACGATGATGATGACGGCTGTAAGACCAACGACGGCGCCGATGCTGATCACGCCGATGACGATGATCATGTCCACGTGTCGGCGATACACGTTTTGGAAATATTTCGACATGCGCACGTTGCAAAACCAGTTGTGCGCTTCAGTTCCATTATGCTGTTCTGGAGACATGAAGTGTTTAAGAAATATTGGCACGCGCGCGCAGCGACGCCCGCGCGCGCACTGATGCCATTCGCCACATGAGATTGGAGACGAACGGTTGTTGATAAACGAACGCGCGGGCATAATACTGTTTGGCGAGGGATCAAGCCCGGATCCGCTGGGACAGCATGGATTCGTGTTTAGAATGAACGAAGGGGCAGAACCACATAAATACATATACAAAATCTCAGCTCTTCAACCACAAAAAAAAACAAGAAAACAACAGGGCAAATCTCCCGGGTGAGCGGATAAGTCCGACCTCGGGAGGGTGGTGGATCTTGAATCTCAAAAGGAGAACGTACATGGTGCAGTCTATCTCGCGCAAGTAATTCTCTATCCGCACTGAATTGCCGAACCCGCTGCTCGAAAGACCACCCCACGCCCGCAGACCTGGCGACGAGCTTTCGAGCGCTTATCTCCCGCACCGAACAGTGCAGGAAGCAGGGAAGTTGTCGGGCGAACTGGGCCTCGCTCGCTTTTTGCACACATGACACGCAGAGTTAATACTTTTGTCGCGCGCCGCGGCGACATGGCGCAGGAAACGATGCATCTTTCGCGTACTACCGACAACAGCAACACTCTTCGGTCTCCTTCCGTCACTTTCGTCGTCGTGTTCTGCCCCCTGCCACCTTCCCTCTGCTGCTGCCGCGCTGACAGGTCGGCCCCCACGCGTCCTTCTCCTGCCCTTCGTTCCCATCCCCATGTCCTCCTCAAGTCTGGGCCTTCGCTCCTCGTTCTTCTGTTATTGCCTTGTGAATCGTGCCACGTGAGCGCACCCCATGTAGCTTGCACAACATATAAAGGCGCCAGCACTGTCATTGTCCTGGCAAGTTTGGGCCAACCCCTCTTGTCAGTTGATGCAAAAGGGTCGGGTACGTCACATGGAAATTAATAGTAGTATTATTCGTAGTATGCATCTTCTTTGTCCCAAACATCCTGTGCTGTTGGGTCCTCGTTTTGAAGAGACAGCGCCCCGCGTCTCACCTCCTCCCGCTGCCCCCTCCCTCCTCCCTCCTCCCATCCCTTGCCTCTGCTATCAGCATGCCCGTCCCATTCTGGCACACCCCTCACACGGCCCGTGGCCCCGTAGGAAGCACCACCGAAGGCCCCAGTGGCAGGGTCAGCATGCGGGGACCACCACCCATTTTGGCACACCCCGCACGAGGACCGTGGCCCCACAGGGAGCTCCACCAAAGGCCCCAGCGGCAGGGTCCGCATGCGGGGACCGCCACCCATGTCGGCACACCCCTCACACGGTTCGTGGCCCCACAGGGAACTCCACCGAAGGCTCCACTGGCAGGGTCCGCATGCAGGGACCGCCATCAATTTAGGCACACCCCTGACACGGTCCGTGGCCCTACAGGGAGCTCCACCGAAGGCTCCAGTGGCAGGGTTTTAGGCACACCCCTCGCACGGTTCGTAGCCCCACAGGGAGCTCCACCAAAGGCCCCAGTGGTGGTTGGGTCCGCATGCGGGGACCGCCGCCCATGTCGGCACACCCCTCACACTGTTCGTGGCCCCACAGGCAACTGCACCGAAGGCTCCAGTGGCAGGGTCCGCATGCCGGGACCGCCGCCCATGTCGGCACACCCCTCACACGGTTCGCGGCCCCACAAGGAACTCCACCGGATGCCCCACTGGCGCGGGGCCGCATGCAGGGACCGCCACCCATTTCGGCACACCCTTCATACGGTTCGTGGCCCCACAGGGAGCTCCACCGAAGGCTCCAGTGGCAGGGTCCGCATGCGGGGACCGCCACCCATTAAGGCACACTCCTCACACGGTTCGTGGCCCCACAGGGAGCTCCACCGAAGGCCCCAGCGGCAGGGTCCGCATGCGAGGACCGCCACTCATTTCGGCACACCCCTCACACGGTTCGTAGCCCCCCACAGGGAGCTCCACCGAAGGCTCCAGTGACAGGGTCCGCATGCGGGGACCGCCACCCATTTTGGTACACCCCTCACGAGGATCGTGGCCCCACAGGGAGCTTCACCAAAGGCCCCAGTGGCAGGGTCCGCATGCAGGGGCCGCCACCCATTTTGGTACACTCCTCAGACGGTTCGTGGCCCCACAGGGAGCTTCACCGAAGGCCCCAGCGGCAGGGTCCGCATGCAGGGACCGCCACCAATTTAGGCACACCCCTCTCACGGTTCGTGGCCCCACAGGGAGCTCCACCGAAGGCTCCAGTGGCAGGGTCCGCATGGGTCAACGCCCCCCATTTCGGCGCACCCTTCACACGGTCCGTGGCCCCACAGGGAGCTCCACCGAAGGCCCCAGTGGCACAGGCCGCATGCGCCCGCCCCCCATTTTGGCACACCCCTCACACGGATCGGGACCCCGTACGGAGCTCCACCGAAAGCGGTATCCACAACGCGGTATTCACAATTGCGCATGGTTGGGTATGTCGCCAGGATGTTTTTTTCTTCGCGCGTACCGTGCTCGCTTCGCAAACATAATAATTAGCTGATGAAGATGTGGAGGAGGCGGAAAGGAGGAGGAGGAGGAGGAGGAATAACACTAATACTAAGGATAAGGAGATGCAGTTCCACCCCCATGTCGGCACACCCCTCACACGGTCCGTGGCCCCACAGGGAGCTCCACCGAAGGCTCCAGTTGCAGGGTCCGCATGTGGGGACCGCCACCCATTTAGGCACACCCCTCGCACGTTTCGTGGCCCCATAGGTGTCGTGGCCACATCGGGTGCTCAGCCGAAGGCGTCTGTGGCAGGGTCCGCATGCAGTTCCACTTCATTTTGGGCGCACCCCTCCCACGTGGCCCAATAGGGAGCTCCACCGAAGGCGTCTGTGGCAGGGTCCGCATGCAGGTCCACCCCCATTTCGGCGCACCCCTCGCACGTTTCGTGGCCACATTGCGTGCTCCGCCGAAGGCACCAGCGGCGCAATTCGCATGCACTTCCACTCCCATTTCGGCGCACCCCTCACAGATTTCGTGGCCACATAGAGTGCTCCGCCGAAGGCCCCAGTGGCAGGGTCCGCATGCAGTTGCACCTCCATTTCCGCGCACTCCTCACACGTTTTGTGGCCCCATAGGGTGCTCCACCGAAGGCCCCAGTGGCAGGGTCCGCATGCAGTACCACCCCCATTTCGGCACACCCCTCACACGTTTCGTGGCCATAGGTTGCTTCGCCGAAGGCCCCAGTGGCAGGGTCCGCATGCAGTTGCACCTCCATTTCGGCGCACCCCTCGCACGGTCGGTGGCCTCGTAAGGTGCTCCACCGAAGGCCCCAGTGGCAGCGCCCGCACGCGGTTCCAACCATCATTTCGGCGCACCCCTCACGTTTCGTGGCCTCACATAGGGCTCCACCGACGGCTCCGGTGGCATCGTTCGCATTGCGTACCCGTGCCAAGTCTGGCTCACCCGTCACACGCGTCGTGGCCCCAGAGAGAGTTTCACCGAGGACGATACCCACAACTGTGTTACTTAAAATTGCACATGGTCGGGTCCTTTGTCTGGATACATCTTTTTCACCGACAAAGTTGACACGCGCGCGTCGTCGCGCGCGGATGCCGACATCCCCCAAAACCTCAGGTTCCATGAAACAAATCACCATCGAGATTCCCGAACACATATCATTATCCAGGCGAAGGACCAAACCATATGCAGTTGTAAATACCGCTATTGTGAATGTCTTCTTCGGTGGCGCTCCCTATCGGGCCACGGAACGTGTGAGGGGTGTGCCGACATGGGGGTGGAACCGCATGCGAACGCAGCCACTGGGGCCTTCGGTGGAGCTCCCTACGGGGCCACGTAACGTGTGAGGGGTGTGCCGACATGGGGTGGAACCGCATGCGGGCGCTGCCACTTGGGCCTTCGGTGGAGCTCCCTACGGGGCCACGGAACGTGTGAGGGGTGTGCCGAAATGGAGGTGGAACCGCATGCGAACGCAGCCGCTGGGTGGAGCTCCCT
The DNA here is from genome assembly GCA_963575745.1 of Prorocentrum cordatum. NCBI lineage: Eukaryota > Dinophyceae > Prorocentrales > Prorocentraceae > Prorocentrum > Prorocentrum cordatum. The sequence continues at coordinate 467,965 of CAUYUJ010003903.1, forward strand.
ATGGGGTCACGAAACGTGTGAGGGGTGTGTTGAGATGGGGGGGTGGAACCGCATGCGGGCGCTGCCACTTGAGCCTTCGGTGGAGCTCCCTACGGGGCCACGGAACGTGTGAGGGGTGTGCCGAAATGGAGGTGGAACCGCATGCGAACGCAGCAGCTGGAGCCTTCGGTGGAGCTCCCTATGGGGTCACGAGACGTGTGAGGGTTGTGTTGAGATGGGGGGGTGGAACCGCATGCGGGCGCTGCCGCTGGGGCCTTCGGTGGAGCTCCCTACGGGGCCATGAAACGTACGAGGGGTGTGCCGAAATTGGTGTCGATGATGGTGACGATAACGGCGATTATAATGGCGACGATGGTGATGATGACAATGATACCGATTATGAAGACGACGACGATGATTACGACGATACTGATGAGGACGATGATGAAGATGATGATGATGATGATGATGATGATGATGATGATGATGGTGATAACGACGATAACGATGACGATGACGATGATGATGATGATGATGATGCTGACGACGATGGTGACGATGACGATGACGATGACGATGATGATGATGATGTTGATGATGATGGTGATGATGATCATGATGATGATGACGACGATGATGATGATCATGATGGTGATGATTATGATGATGATGATGATGCTGATGATGATTGGAAAAAAAATTGAGATGATGGTGATTTAGATAAAGATGATGATGATGGAATGAAATGAAATGATAATGATAATGACGATGATGATGATGATATGATGATATGCTGATGAGGAGATGAATGAATGATGATGAGAAGCAGATGATGATATGATGGATGATGATGATGAATGATGATGAATGATGATGAAGAGGAGGAGGAGGAGGGAGATAGGAGGAGGCGTATGAGGAGAGTGAGGAGGAGGAGGACGGGGCAGCGGGAGGAGCGAACGCGGGCCGCTGTCTCTTCAAAACGGGGACCCAACACCACAGGATGGTTGGGAAAAACCAACGGTTTCGCAACATGATTTTTAAACCAATGCTTTTGAATTTTCTCGAAGGGCAGGTCTGGACCACTCCAGTTCTTTGCGGGGGAGGGTGCGGGGGGGAAGTCAGGGGTGTGTCCCCTGGTTTGTGACCCCCCCTGGATTTTTGTAGGGGCGGAGGAGGGGTTCCTGGTATCTGGCCCTCCCCTGATTAAGTTGTTTCAGGCTGGATCGCGCTCCTTAGAAAAAGCGCTTTCTGCTGCTGCTCGCAGAGAGCGGGGTTCAACCTCCTTCTCTTCCCATTTCCCACCGGGGAAACTTCTTCGGGGGGTCCAGAGATCCCTCCTTTCCCCACCTCCCCTTCCCCCCCGCAACGACGACGACGACGACGACGACGAACGACGACGACGACGACGACGACGACAACGACGACGACGACGACGACGACGACGACGACGACGACGACGACGACGACGACGACGGACGACGACGACGACGGACGACTACGACAACGACGACGCCGACCACGCCGGTGACCACGCCGACGTCGAATCCGCCGACCCTGTCGGCGTGTGTGACGGGCTTTTCCGTTCGAGACGTCATCCCCGTTGTTCGTTGGTCGTCGTCTCTGTCGTCCCCCTTCCTTGCGCCTCCCTTTCCGTGGGCCCGTCGCCACTCCCGACCTCTTTCCCAGCAGGGGCCCCTGCTCAAGCGCGCCAGCCCAAATGAACTTCAGCAACGTCGTATTTGAGTCGAAGGGAAGCCCCTTCCCTTTGATCCCTCCCCCGCCGGGAGGGGGGGGGGGTAGCGGGGGGGTCCCGGGGGGGGGGCGCCACTCAGATACGACGCCCCCCCCGCAAACGGCTCCAACAGGGTGCCCAGACGGGGGGCCCGACGAGCCCTCGGCGACAGAGGCTCCCAGGAAGCCCCAAGATGCCCCCAAGAGGCCACCACGAGACCCCCAAGAGGCCCCCAGGAGACCCCAAGAGGCCCCCCCCGCCACATACGAGAACGCATGGGTCGCCCTCCAGGGTCGGCGGCACCGGCCGTAAGGCCTTCGCAATACGAAAGACGCCGACGACAACGACGACGAGACGAAGTAGACGACGAATACGTAACACGACAGCGACGACGGGGCGAAGGACGACAGACGACTAGGAAGACGACGACAGACGACGTCGACGACGACGGACGACGACGACGTGACGACACGACGGCCGAAGACGCCCGACCACGCCCACGCCGACAGCCCGACGCCGACGACGACGCCGAGACGATGACATCAGACGCCGTCCGCCGACGACGAACGACCGACGACGACGACGACGACGACGACGACGACGACGACGTTGACGACAGCGACGACGGCGAAGACGACGAAGGCGGCGACGACGACGACGACGACGATGAGCAGAGTATTGTGAAGGGGCCCTGGGACACACAAATAAATACACACAAATAACAGGATTCTCCATATTTCCTATATTTTCTGAGTTTTTGTCTTCCCCCCACTTCCATTATTTTCCATTATTTTCTGGGGAATCGACGATTCATTGTGTCTGTGTGTTTTTCCCCGCCTGAAATTCTATGTGTACTGTAGAGTGCAATGCCTGGTAGCACTCTATCAAAGCCGGCGCCTGGCGCGGGCGCCGGCGACAGCTGCGCCGTCGCCGCCGCCGACGCTGTCGCTGCCGTCGGCGTCGTCGTGGGCGTCGTCGTCGTCGTCGCTGTCGTCGTCGTCGTCGTCGTCGTCGTCGTCGTCGTCGTCGTCGTCGTCGTCGTCGTCGCCGTCGTCGCCGTCGTCGTCGTCGTCGTCGTCGTCGTCGTCGTCGTCGTCGTCGTCGTCGTCGTCGTCGTCGCCGTCGTCGCCGTCGTCGTCGTCGTCGTCGTCGTCGTCGTCGTCGTCGTCGTCGTCGTCGTCGATGCTGCGGAGGGGGGCTCTGGGCCCTCCCGGACAATTTGTCCTGGGGGGGGGATGGAGGCGCCCCTGGTTCTTTGCAGGCGGGGGGCGGTTCGGGGGAGGCTGGTTTCTGACCCCCTCTTTCGGATTTTCTTAGGGGGGAGGGGGAGGGCCCAGGGGGGGTCCCCCCGTTGCTGACGCCCCTTCGTATAATACTGTTCCGGCCGGCGACGGTGGATCGCGCTCCTCCAGAAATGGGAAGCAGCGTGCTCTGCCGCTGCGGGCAGAAAACCGAGGGGGGGGAGGTCACTGGGGGTTTCAACCCCGTCCCCCCCCCCGCGGGGGGGGACGGGGGGGCATTGGGGGTTCCAAAAACCGGCACCCCTCCCCCCAGTCTCCATCATGAAAAAAGGGGGGGGGTCCCTGCCTGTGCGAGCCCCCCTCTCCTCTTCGCCGCTGGCAAGCGACTTCCCCTCCTCCCCCACTCCGGTGGGGGGGGACTGTGATGGGGACGGCGGTCGGGACTTTGGTGGGGATGGTAGTGGGGAGTGGGGACGGTGGGACGATCGGACGGTGGTCGGGTGGTGGGGACAGGGGGGACAGCGAGGAGAGTGGGACCGTGGTGGGGACCGTGGTGGGGACAGTGGGGACAGTGCGGCCGTGGCACTGAGGGCACTGGTGTGCACAGTGGGGATAGTGATGGGGACAGTGGGGACAGTGGGGCAGTGGTGGGGACAGTGGGGACAGCGGGACAGCACAGTGGGACAGCGGTGGGGACAGAGGGGACGGTGGGACAGTGGTGGCGGCAATGGGGACAGTAAGACAGTGGTGGGGACACTGGGGACAGTGGGGAGAGTGGGACAGTGGTGGAGACAGTGGTGGTGACGGTGTGGACAGTGCGACAGTGGTGGGACCACTGCGGAGGATACTGGGGACAGTGGTGGGAACAGTGGGGACAGTGGGACAGTGGTGGGGACGGTGGGGACAGTGGGACAGTGGTGGGCACGATGGTGGAGGGGAAAGTGGTGATGGGACAGTGGACAGTGGTGGGGACAGTGGGGACAGTGGTGAGGACGGTGGTGGTAGGGACACTGGTGCAGGCGGTGGTGAGGACGGTGGTGGGACAATGGGACAGTGGTACAGAAACGACACTTGTGGGGACAGTGGGGACAGTGGGACAGTGGTGGGAAGCACAGCGGGACAGCGGCGGGGACAGTGTGGACAGTTGGACAGTGGTGGGGACAGTGGGGACAGTGCTGGGAACAGTGGGGACAGTGGGACAGTGGCGGGAATGGGAACACTGGGGACAGTGGGACAGTGGTTGGGACGGTTGTGGTAAGGACAGCGGTGAGGGCGGTGGTGAAGACGGTGGTGGGAACCCGGGAGTCGTTTGCCGTCGGCGGGTGGAGGGTGGGGAGGGGGCGTTCGAACCAATAGTGCCACCCCTCGGTTTTTCGGGAGGGGGGGGGTCCGAACCGGTGGTGACCCCCCCCTGGTTTGCCCTGGGGGGGAAGGGGTGGGGAGGGGTTCTTGCCGAGGGGGGAAAGGGGGGGTTCGAGCAGGGGGGATTTTCGGAGGGAGGGGACGGGTTCTGGAGGAAGAGGGGGGGGAAATTTTCCACAGCAAAGCGGCAGTGGATCACGCTCTCTCAGAAATTGGGATGTCCCCCTGGGTTTCGCGGATACCATTGTGTTAATGCAAATTATATATGATTATGCCCAATCGTCTTTCTTAAGAATGAACTCGTATCTTCCCAGCTCTACGCCCCTTGTCGACCCCGCAAACACTGCGCGCACATTCGTGATTCAAAGAACCAGCTATTTTCAACAATCCCTTGCAACATGTAGGACCCACGCGCGTAGGGTCGCGCGCGCACGCCGGAACTCTTCAACAGCATCGGCCGTTTCGTTTTGAAACGCAGTAGTTTTGCAACGTGGCTCCTAAAAGAAGTGTGCGCGCGGGTCTTGCGAATTCTCACGAACATCATAAGGTGTTTCACCATTTTCATCGAATTCGACCAGGCGGGGCTCTCGCACGCGCATGTCGAAATCATTCGGACGCCCTTGCGCGCATGCTGGGGGCGGAGAGACACGATCCCCGGCAAATAATACCATGCGGGCCCCATCGCGCCCGTCGGCCGCGCGCGCACGTCGACACCTTTCCCAAACTTTCACCATCGACGTGCGGACACGATCAACGTCATCGGCTTGATCAGCTTTGGCGCCCTCATTTGAAGAGGCCCAAGGACACACAAATAAATGCACACAAATAAAAGGATTCCCCACAGTTTCCCATATTTTCTGGGGTTTGGTCTTCCCCCCCACTTCCCATATTTTCCAATATTTTCTGGGGAATCGACGATTAATTGTGTCTGCGTGTTTCTTTCCCTCCTGATCATTGGCCCTGGGGGGCCAGGACGGGTGCGAAACCTCGACGGACCCCCCAAATGGGCGGCAACGAGGCGGCCACGGGCGGCGACGCGGCGAAACCTCCGCGGCCCCCACAGGGAACGGGCCTCCCTCCTCCCCCCAGGGCCACTGCCCCCCGGCAGTGCGCAACCCTCCGGCGCCCCCTGCCGCGTGAAGTGGATGGGAGCGGCGGGAGGGAGAGAGGGGGGAGAGATGGGCAAGGAGGGGGGGGGAGAGATGGGGAAGGAGAGGGCGGGAGAGATGGGCAAGGAGAGGGGGGGAGAGGGGGGAGAGCTCCCTGACACCGCCCGCGGCGAGCTATCCTCGGGCCGGGCGAAAGGGGGGATAGCAAAGAGGGGGTTTGAGACTCAGCTCACGTAGCTGATCTTCCCAGCGCCTCCCGGCGCCGGGAAGCGCCCATGCATCGAGGAATGGGCCCGGCGGCGGGGCCGAAACCAGCTGCCTGCGGCAGATTTCGTAACCCCCCCTTTCCCTATCCCCCCCTTTCGTCCGGCCCGATCTGCCAGGCGGGCGGCCCGCCTGCGGTGGCTCGGCCGGCGCTGGCGCTGCTCGACCGGCGCCGTAGCCGAGGCCCTTCCGGGGAGAGGCGGCTCTCGAGTGTGCCGTGCTGCCAGGCTGCGGGAGAGAGGGGGCGCGGGGAAGAGGAAGGGCAGGATGGGGGGGAGGGGAAGCAGGAGGGGGAGCAGGACTGTCGCAAGGGCCGAGGGACGCCTGGGTGCTGACCTTCTTTCCCTGCGGCCGAAGCTCGCAGTGGAGCCAGGCGCGGAGCGCAAAAGTGGAAATCCTGCAGCGAAGCAGTGTCAAAGCGCCACTCCGCACAAGAGGCACTGGGCAGGAACTCATTGGCAGTGCAGCACTTGCTGGCGAGCGAAGAGGGGCCACCCAAGGAAGGTCCCCCCCTGAAGGGTCGTGCTCCCTCTCTCCGTGTTCAGCCCTCGTCTCTGCAAGATTTTAGGCCGTCGGTACGTGCTGGAGAAGTAGAGGGAGGAGGAGGAGAGTGGGGAAGAGGGGGGGCAGGAGGGGGGGGGAAGGGAAGGAGGAGGAAGAGCAGGAGGAGGAGGAGGAGGACGAGGAGGAGGAGGACGAGGAGGAGGAGGAGGACGACGAGGATGGAGATAAGGAGAAAAAGGAGGAGGAGGAGGAGGAGCCAAGCGTGGGGCTGCGAGTCAGGAGGAGGAGGAGGAGGAGGAGAAAGGAGGGAGGGATGGAGGGAGGGAGGGACGGAGGGAGCGCGGGAGGGAGGGAGAGAGGGAGAGAAGGAAGGAGGGAATAGGAGGAGGAGGAGGAGGAGAAGGAGGAGCAGCAACAGAAGGAGGAGGAAGGGAGGAAGAACAGGAAGGGGGGAGGAGGACGGGGAGAAGGGGGATAGAGGGAGTGGGGGGAGCCGCTGCGCCTCGAAACCGGGGCGCCCGCGCCCAGCCCGTTCCAGAGGGGGGCGCCTGGAAGGACAGCTGCCATGCGGGGGCCCGCATGAATCGCCCCGTGTCCGGGGCGGCATCCGCGCCCGCAGCAGCCAACGAATGCAGCCTGTGTGCTGCCCCCCAAGCTGGTCGACCTGATGCCGCCGACACTCCTCGCGGAATTATCACCCACGCAGCTTCCAGCTCACGGGGAACCGTGTCGCTCCGTGCACCGACGAGCCGCTCAGCGAGGGCTTCGAGGAAGACACCTCTGACACCTCCGACGCAGACACGCGCCTGGAGATCGCACCGACGCCTGGTCCGCGGGACACGCCGACCCCTGTTCGTCGTGCATCTGCGGCCACTGTCTGGTTCCAGCGGCGCGTCCACTTTTGAATCGACACCGATGGCGAGCAAGACTACAACGTTGTCCACCTTCACATTATGCGAGGCCCGCCGCCATGGCACCGCCTAGTCATGAGAGGCCCAGCGCTCCTTCCTCCCCTCTTCCACGCCCCCCCTTGGCCGCTAGAAAATGCTGGGGCCGCCGCAGCGACGGCGCGCCGGCACAGCAGGGAGGGGGGAGGGCTGGAGGCAGAGGGGAGGGGCTGGCACCGACCTCTGCACGACTCCACCGCCATGAGCTCCCCCTGCCGCTTGTGTTGCCCCCCCGCCCCTTTCGGAATGGGTGCATGTGCGTGCGGCTCGGGAGGCTCCCCTCTCATATCCTCGTCTGGCGAAGCCCTTCATATAGCGCATGGAGGAAACAACGAGTGCCTAAAATTGAAAAAATGAGGTAAGGATGCTCATATCGAGGACATCACCGCCCAGGCAAGGACAGGGCCCTGAGTCGAGGGACACGCGGGGAGAGAAGGCCGCGAGACTCGCGCCGCGCCAACGACGGCGACGGCAACGGCGATGGCGACGGCGACGGCGGCGGCGACGACAGCGGCGACGACGACGACGACGACGGGCACGACGACGAAGACGTCACGACGGAGAAGACGAACCTGCTGAAGGTCTCCAGAGGTCCTGAGAGGTTCCTCCGAAGGTATCCTAGGTGCCCCGAGATATTTAGAGGCCTCACGAGGCCCAGAAAAAAAAGCCACCAAAACCCAGCCTCGGGCTTCGAACCTCAAAACGACGGCGGCGGCGACGGCGGCAGCGACGACAGCGACGATCACGCCTCGCAGAGCTGCCGCAACGCTCGCGCCGGGTTGGCGGTGGGACCGGTGGCGGCGGCGGCGGCGGCGGCGGCCCCGCCAGGGGCGTCCGTGCCGGCGGCTGGCGTGGCCAGCGGCGCGGTGCTCTGTGGCGCGCTGGCGCCTGGCGAGGTCGCCGTCGTCGGAGGCGGGGTGGGCGGAGGAGGGAGGAGGAAGAGGGCCTCGCTCGAGGAGAAAGAGATCTCTGGGAGAGCCCCTGCGGCTAGAAGTGGGCCGATTGTTCTTGCAGGATCGTCGCGCTGAGCACGACGAGGGTTTGAACCCATCCATCCATCCATCTATACATCCATCCAACATTCTTACATATCCGTCCATCCCTCCCGCCGTCCCTCCCTCCCTTCCCTTGCCTGCAT
>CAUYUJ010003903.1:481340-508840 GCA_963575745.1 Prorocentrum cordatum
CAGGACAACTGGCTTGGGGAGATCGCATAGTTCGACAGTTTACTTTGTTTCCACAGCGGAGCGATGCGCCAAAGGCGGCGTGACCGGCAAAATGGCGCGTCGGCCATCTGGAGGCCAAAAGCGATCCGGAACCGAAAATTAACCCAGAACTCGTGGCCAGCTCGCTGGCCCCTAAGCTTTCTGCGCTCAGCAAATTGTCAATGTTCAGCCCGTCGGCGGGCCAGCTCAGGCAGATGCCTGGCATTCTGTGGGGAGCGACAAGGGCTGATTCAGGCTGACCTGAAACCCTTCGAATCAATGAAGGGTAGGCGTGAATATAGCGTCAAACGCCGGCTGCTGTTTTCTCGTTTTGCCGGAGAAAAGACATTGCACCGGCCCAGGACGGAATGGGTTCGTTTCCACGCGCCATGCGGACGCGGCCTGCGCGGCATCCGAAACGGACACAACGGCCTCCGCCGGGACACCAACAAGTCTAGGGTGGATTCACACGACGCTCTTCACAAGGCCGTCTTGTCTGACTTCGTCAACCAGGGCGCGGATGCAATGAGGGAGGGGCTCGGCGGGAACGCCCCCCGAAACCGTCGGACGCCCCAGATCTCGAAGCATCTTTCGGGGATTTGTTGGGGCAGGTCATCGGGGCAGATAGAATGCGATACATCTATATATATACACACATACAAACATAATATATACATAAATACATACATACATACATGCATACATACATGCATGCATGCATGCCTGCATGCCTACATACATACATACATACATACATACATACATACATACATACATACATACATATATATATATATATATATATATACATACATACGTACATACATACATACACATAGACATATACATATACGTATACATATGCATATTCCTATACATATACATATACATACACATATAAATATGCAAATACATATACACAAACATATACACATCCGTATATGTATATACATATACATATACCTATATATACATACACATGCATACATCTATATATATATATATATATATAGGTGCATATACATGTACATACACATATACACATACCTATACATATGTATATATACATATACATACAAATATATATATACATATACATATACATATACATAAACATATACATATACATATACATATACATATGCATATGCACGCGCATATCCATATACATGTACATATACATGTGCATATACATATGCCTATACATATACATATACATCTTACATTTATATAAACATATACATATACATATGCATATACATATACATATACACATACATATACATATACCTATACAAATACATATACATATACACATACACATACACCTACATATAAAAATACATATACATATACATATACATATAAATATACATATACAAATACACATGCATATACATATACAAATACATATACATATACATGTATATATACATATGCATATACATACACATATACATATACATATACAGGTATATATGCATATATATATATACAAATTTATATACATCTGCATATACATGTTTATATACATATACACATACATATACATATACATATACACATACATATGCATGTATATATACATATACATATACATATACATATACATATACACATACATATGCATATACATGTACAGATACATATACATATACATATACATACACATACACATGTACATCTACATCTACATCTACAGATACATATGCATATACATATACATATACATATACATATATATACACATACATATACATATACATGTGCACGCGTAACGAGACATGCGACAAAACCGCCGCGGAGCGCCACGGAGGAGGCGGCGCCAGGCCGAAGTTTGCTTCCACCAAGGCCGCGCTGGCCGGCGCGAGCGGCCCCCCGAGGACCAAGCGGGCTCGCGCGGCCGCGCAAAAGTTCCTGCTGCCAGCCACCCTGGCCGCATGACGCGCCGCGTCGGCGGTCTCTATTCTGGGTGCCGTCTTGGAGGCCAAAAACTGGCCCCGGCGTTGAAGTCCCGGGTACTCTTCGGGATTGAAACTGGGGCCATGTTCTCTCCCGTGCCTTCCCCCGCCGCATTCCCTCCTGTCCTCCCTCCCTCCCCCCCTTCAACCCCCCCTTCCACCTCCCCCCTCCCCCCCCCCGTCTCCCCCGCCCCCTCCCTCCCCCCATCCCTCCCCCGTTTTTTTCTCACCCGGCGCTCGCCCCCGGAAACGCTACCGAGCGCGGGCGCGCGGGCCACGCGGGCCTCGCGTCGCATTTAGGTGCGGGTTTGGCCCTGGGCTTCGCGCTGGCCCTGTCGCGGACGCTGTCCTGGCCGCGGGGCTGACTCACGAGGCCCAGCCGCGGGCGGGAAGATGAGCGGGGCGGCCGTCTTCCAACCCCTCGGCCGCCCAGCCCGAGGCAGGAAGCTGCTCAGCGAAGTCTTTTTCCCGCGCCCTCTGCCACCCCATGCTCGCGGGGCCCTTGGTGGGAAGAGAGGGGGGCCCCCCCCCCCCCCCCCCCCCGCGGCGCTCGTTCGGGCGCCGCGCTGCGTTGTTGTCGCGCCGCGCGCGATCAGGCCCCCTGCCGCGGTGGGTTCAGGCACGCGCGCGCCCGCGCCAGATAGAAGCACGCAGTCGCCGACGCCCCCTCGAGCATGTTAGCACGCTTGAGGCCATCGCCACCCCGCTGCATCGGTGCGATACTTCTGCTGCCCATTTTCATTGCATCGGCATTCGCGCCCGCCCCAATCGCCGACCGTCTGTCGGGCAGCTATCGGCTGACCTGGGAGGGGTTGGCTCGTGAGATTGCCTCTGGAGCCTCGCATCCTGCTCGCTGCGCGCTCCCGCCCCACCTCCTGGGCGTTTGGGCGCGCCGCGCGGGCGTCGCGCCCGCGGGGAGGCGCAGGCGCTGCCTCTCGCCTTCGTGCTGGCGCGACTTGTGCCGCGCGCGTGCCATGCGCGGTGGCGCGGGCGTTGTCTCCCCTGCTTCACGCTTCGGTGCCGCGTCGCGCCGCGCGCGCCGGTCTGGCTGACTGTCCTCGCGCACCTTTCTTGCCCCCCCCCCCACGCCCCCTCCCCCGACCCGACGCCGCGCGGCCCCTCGGCTCGAGGCGATGTCCATTATTTACGCTATCGCAGCCACATGCAGCACGCGCAATGGGAAGAGACCGCCGCCGGCGCTCTTTGAGCAGGTGCCCCCTCCTATCCCCCTCTCTTTCTCGCTCCTCCACCCCTCGCTCTCCAGCCCGCTCCCGTTCCTTGCCTGGCCCGCTTTTCTGTCGGCCCGCCCCAGAGTCCAAATGGGAACTGCCGCGCTGGCGACCATCGCTTGCCTGCTTCTTCAACATTGCAATGTGCAGAACGCTCGGCGCGCACTAGGCGCGTCGTGGTCTCCTCGTTTGGAAATGGCCAAAAGCTTGCAGGTCCATGGCGCGAGATACCGCTGCTCGTCCGGCAGCGCTCTCGTCGCGAGGGCTTGGTATCTCATTAAATAATTTGCCCGGCGCCGCAACAGGCGCCGCCGCTCCCTCATCACGTCGGGGAAACCTACCAGCGATCGGGATCGGCGCCGCCGCCGCTCTCACGAAGACCGCCGCCGCCTTGTGGAAGTTGAGCCAAGGGGTTACTCGCTGGTGGCTCCGACGGGCCCCGCAGCCGGGCCCCCGCCCTGCGCTCTCCGCGGCCAGGTGACCTCGGCCCGCTGCCGCGGGACCTTGGTCCCGCCGCGCCCACGTCGGGCCGCGCGCAGCAGCTCTGGCCGCCCCCGCCCCCCCCCGCGGGGCTCGCCGTCACCCCGCCGCGCCGCTCTGCCGCCCCGAAGTTCTCGCGCCGGGGCCCACTGGGGCCGCCCATTGACAGCCCCTCTACAAGGCCTCCGTCGGGGCGGCTCCAGCGGCCAATCGCGCTTCGACGCGACTGACCGCCGCTAGGACAACCTGGCGCCCACGCGCGCGTGGCAGACCGCCCCCCGCGCGCCCACGCCACCCGCGGCGAGCACCGCAAGCAGGCCATCCACGTCCTTGGCAGGGCCAGCCTGACAGGACAACACGGGTGAACTGGTAACCATCAGGCAGGAGCTCGAACAGTTCCAGGCTGCCCGCGCAGGCTGGAAGAATCAATCGGCGCTGGGGGGTGGGGCGGCACGGCTACACTGCGCTTCCAGCGCCACGCGCCCTGACTCGCCCTGACCAGCCCCCCCAGCTTGCCGCGCACACGGCGCGCGTCGCAACGCTTCAGGAACGCACCTGTGCATGCGAAGTGGAGCGCGTCCGAGCATGCGAGGCCGTGGCCACGGTGGTGCCGGGAGTTCGCGTGGCCCCAAGCCGCCAACCCAGCCGCCCCGCCGCCCGCGCTGCCCCCGCACGCGCTTCTGCCTGCCTTGGCGCCGCTGCTCGCGGCGCCTATGGCTGCGCCCCAACAAGTGCCGCAGCGGCCATGCGCAGCTTCCACGCCATGTTCGGAAAGGCCCACCAGGCCCCCGCACGCGCCGCCGTCGCCTGGCCCTGCCAGCCTGGACGCAGCGGCGCCTGACCCGCGCCAGCGCGCCACACTTGGGAGCGAGCCTGAACTTCGCTAAGCACCCTGGCTGGTTGCACAAACTGCGCGAGGAACTCGGGCCGAAGCAACGAAGCAGGGCGACGACCGCGTGCGTCTAATCGTTTTTTTCGTTTTCGCGTCGCGCTTACACTCGGAGGTTCATCCCCACACCGCTGTCGTCGCGATGCGAAACACAAATCTGGCCGGTAGGCGCCGCGGCAGAGAGGACAAGCGACCGCAGGGACCCCTTCCGCCAAAAGGACCGGCGACGCTCCACAAAAAATTCCCCGCGACGCACCCAACCCATCGGCATCAAGTGCAAAGAGGAGTTAATCCAAACTTGCCGAGACAATGACACAGCAGGCGCCGCTATGTAACAGCTAGACGGGGAGCGCCCACGAGGCCCGACTCACAGGACAACAACAGGGAGACGAGGAGCGAGGGCCCAGGGTCGAGGAGGACACGGGGGCGGGAACGAAGGGCAGGACAAGGACGCGCGGGGGGCCGACCCGTCAGCGCGAGAGCAGCAGAAGGACGGTGGCGGGGGGGCAGAGGACGACGACAAAAGTGCTGGGAGGAGACCGACGAGCGTTGCTTTTGTCAGTAGTACGCCAAGATTCGGCGCTGCCTGCGCCACGTCGCCGCGACGCTCGACACAATGATGAAGCCTGCTTAAAGTTAGTGCAAAAGGCGAGCGAGGCCTCGCATGTCCGACACCTTCCCCGATTCCTTCCTGCACTTTTCAGCGCGGGAGCTAAACGCTTGACGGCGCGACGCCGGGTCTGCGGGCGGCCCTCGACAGCGCCCCGCTGGACCCCCCAGCAGCCCTCAAAAGCGGCGACAGTCTCGCAGATCGCAGCACCCCAGACATGGCGAGGTCGAATCTGAATCTGGGTGGCGCCGCACTCCGCTGACCCCCTGGCAGCCCTTGAAAGCGGTGGCAGTTTCGCAGATCGCAGCCCCCCATGGACCGCAAAGTGCAATCTGAATCTGGGCGGTGCCCCCCCCCAGCCAGCCTCGAGAGTGGCGACAGGCCCACAGATCGCAGCCCCCCAGGGACGGCTAGGTTGAATATGAATCTGGGTGGAGCCTCTCTCCGCTGAACCCCCCAGCCAGCCCTGAGAGCGGCGACAGGTTCACAGATCGCAACCCCAAAGACACAGGCCTGCGCCCGCGGGGCACCCGCCCGAGGAGACAGGCGGGGACCCGCGCGGTGCCCGGCGCGCGCCCGCGCCCGCCGCGCGGGGAGAGGAAACAAAAATACTCGACGCGGGGATCCCCATATGTGCATGTCATAGCGATGGCAAACTTCGGTGAAAGACACTGCCCTCTTCAATATTCGAGTGCCAGCGAATCCACGTGGAAAACGAGGCCGAGAGAGACGTCGACGACTACGACGACTTGAAATAGTTGCTTCCTCCTTCCGTCCACCTCCACCTTGTTGCCCCCCCCTCTTTCTCCCCCCTTCCCTATGACCACCTGACAAGAAAATCCGTCCGCGAAGACGAGAAAGGGCCCGTGCAATACCCCTCTGGCGCCCCCACTTGGAAGTGTCGAAACCAGCGCCTCGCCTGAGACATCCTCGGGCACTGCCCCGAAAGAAAAACATGTTGGGCACCAGAACAGGCAGACCGCCTGAGACACCCCCCCAATCCGGGCGCGAACGGGCCCGCGCAATAACCCCTGGCGCCCCCCCTCGGGAGCGCTGAAACCAGCGCCTCGCCTGAGACATCCTCGAAAACTGCTCCGAAAGAACAAGACGTTGGATGCCCAAACAAGCAAACCGCCCGAGACGCCCCCCCGCAATCTGGGCGCGAACGGGCCCGTGATACACCCCCCGGCGCCCCGCCTTGGGAACACTGAAACCAGCGCCACGCCTGAGACATCCTCGGATACTGCCCCGAAAGAACAAGACGTTGGACACCCAAACAGGCAAACCGCTTGAGACGCCCCCCCGACGCGGGCGCGAACGGCCGGCGAAAAACCCCCTGGCGCCCCCCCCTGGGAGCACTGAATCCAGCGCCTCGCCTGAGACACCCTCGGAAACTGCTCCGAAAGAGAAGGGCGCTAGGCACCCAAACAGGCAAACCGCTCGAGACCCCCCCCCAATCTGGGCGCGAGCGGGCCTGTGATATACCCCCTGGCGCCCCCCCTCGGGAGCATTGAAACCAACGCCTTGCCAGAGACATCCTCGGAGACTGCCCCGAAAGAAGGACGTCGGGCACCCGAACAGGCAAGCCGCCCGAAACACCCCCGCAATCTGGGCGCGAACGGGCCCGTGAAACAGCCCCTGGCGCCCCCCCTCTGGAAATGCTGAAACCAGCGCCTCGCCTGAGACATCCTCGGAAACTGCTCCGACTGAAAAAAATGCTGGGCACCCGAATAGGTAAACCGCCTGAGACACCCACCCGACGCGGGCGCGAACGGGCCTGCGACATACCCCCTGGCGCACCCCCCTCGGAGGACAGAAACCAGCGCCTCGCCTGAGACATCCTCGGAAACTGCCCCGAAAGAAAAGGATGTCGGGTACCCGAACAAGCAAACCGCCCGAGACGCCCCCCCGCAATCTGGCGCGAACGGGCCCGTGATATACCCCCCGGCGCCCCGCCTTGGGAGCACTGAAACCAGCGCCTCGCCTGAGACATCCTCACAACGCGCGCGTGAGTCTGAGCGCGGACCTACCAGGAGTGTAAGTGAGTCTGCAAATGAGTGTTCCCGAGCATGAGAAACCTGAGTATCCAGAATCTAAAAACGAATGCATCTGAGCATGAGTGAGTCTCAATATGAGTGAGTCTACATGTGAGTGAGTCAGAGAATGATGACCTGAGGGTGGGAGGCGTTCGTTCCGCGCGGTCTTAGTAGCAACAAGAAGCCCATCCCTAGGATATGAGGAAGAAAATCTGGGCGGCGCCTTACTCCGCAGGACCCCCACCAGCCCTCGAAACTAGGTGACAGTTTCGCAGATCGCAGCCCCCCAAGGACGGCGACGTCCACCATGCATCCGGGTGGCGCACAAACCGCTGGCCCCCCAAAACAGCTCTCGAAAATGGGATGGGATGAGAGGAGGGAGGGAAGCGGGAAAAGAGAAAGGAAGCACTCGCTTCGTTTCGCGTTCATACCACACACACACACACACACACCGGGCCCCGCACCAAGCGCCACGCTGCGCTCGCTGGTGAGAGTCCTTGAGCTGTAGCTGCAATATTTTTATCGATTCACTTCCAGAAACCGATCAAAAAAATCTGGAACTTCTCAAAGTTTCGATGTTCGCTTCGAGAACCAATATTCTTAGCACTTGTACTAGGTTATTTCGCGCTCGCCAGTGAGATTCTCAGGTCTGTAGCTGCAGTATTACTCTGAACGCACTTGGCGGAACGGACTTCGGATTAAAACCAAACATAATTCATCAAGTTTTCAAGCTGATACTCAAAAATGCTACCCCTGTATTCGGGGCATTGCTACGCGCGCAAGGAGCTCCACGAGGCCCCCGGCGGCAACCTGGTTGACGGTGCACCGCCGGCCCCGAGTTACCAGGCATGTCCCCCGGATAGGTGGCAGCCCTCACCAGCGCTGCGGGGGCGGCGCTTCTGCCGCTGCCCCTCGCCGCCCGCGCCCGCGCCGCCGCCGCCCTCCCCGCCAGGCGCCCGCCGCTGGGCCCCGGGCGCGCCGCCCTTCACAGCCGTCGCTTCCAGCAACTCCAAAGGAAGATATGGACGACGCCAGGCGGTAGTCTTCCACACCCCATCGCGCCGCAACATCTGCGACATCTCCACCTGCCCCCCCGCCCAACCTGGGCGGGCAGCGCGGAACCTCACAAGGGCAGAGAGGGGCGGGGAGGGTGTGATACTGCCCCCCACACTGGCTCACAGCGGGCAGCGCGGAACCGCGCCAGGGTAATAAAGCTGCCTGCTCTCCGCGCACGAATCGTTCACGCCGCGCCGCGTGGGGCGGCACCAGCGCGCCCGCCCGGGAAAGGGGCGGGGGCGGGGGCGGGGGCCCCCACGCCCCTAGGGGGCGCCGCGCAGGGCTCGGGCGCCGAGCCAAACGAGGGCCGCCCAGACGCAACTAAGGACTGCCAGACAGCCCCAAGAGCCCCCGGGCCCAACCAGAGTCCACACCGCACGGGGCCGCAAAAATTACGCTACCGAGGAACCCCACATACTTGCCAAGTGTCTTGCGAGATGATGGCTGACGCGAAACTTGCGAGCACGCTGACGGTGGCCATCGCCTCGCCCACATCGAAAATGGCGCGGCTCAAGCAATGGGGCCCGACATGCCGCGCCAACAGAAACGATTACAACGCCAAAACGAAGCTGAAGTTTTCAAGCGTCGCACAGGAAATGGTTTGCACGCCGCTGCTTCGACAGGACAGGAGGGGGCAGGGGGGGGCAGGAAGGATGCAGGAGGCGTTCCCGCCGCGCCGCCCGAGCCCTGATCGGGCGATGGCCCCGCCGCGGGCGCAGTTGCCGGCAGTCCCCGCACATCCTTTCTGCAGGGTCCACCATTCGCAGAGTGCCTGCACAGCGCCTGCCACAAGTCTGCATCGTCGCCCAGTCTGGACGGCCGACACTCTGGATCGGCAGCCCGCTCGGCCGCAAACACAGCATACAACGCGACAGCTTACGCATTCGTTTTCGACAGGAAGTTCTCGAGCTGAATGGATTCTCGCAGGCCTTGCGGCCAAGGCCCTCCTGCCCAACGGCGGCCCGGGCCTTGGTCCAGGGGGCAGATGGGCGCGAGGGGCGCCTGCGGAACGAACAGAAGCAGCAAGCAGAAGTCCTGGTGACCGCCGCGGAGTGATAGCCTCTGCGCGGGCGCGGACATCATGGGCGCGGGCTTCACGAACGTTGCCGGCATATGCGCGCGGTGCACTGAAAAGGGAGACTGCGGGTCAGCGCCTGCGCGGCTGGCCTCGTGCACTCGGGGAACCTGCGCTGGCGCCTGTCGCCATCCCCCCCACCCCCCCTGGCTGATCAGCGAAGGCGGCTCGGGGGAACCCGCCCGACGCAGGGCCCATGAGGGACTTGACTAGGCGCTGCCTCCTGCCATTGTCGTTCGTTCCTGGACGCGGCAAGTCACTACACCTCTTGCAAAGCGCGTCCGGCCACCAATTTCGAAGCTGGCGGCCGTAAGCTCCAAGTGCAAATTTGATGAACTGTCCACGCCATGTCTGTCGATGTACTTCCGCAGTCCCGCCAGACTCATGCCGACGCTCATCTCGACCATCCTGTTCAAGAGAGTGGCGCACGGAGGTGGCAGCGCGGCCACTGAACATTTGGGGCGCATGACTGCGGGCGCCTGCTGTCTTTGAGCCTGTTTGAGCCGAGATGTCTACAGTTCGCCTTGCCGAGCACACTTCTGCCGCGGGCACGCCGGAAGCAACTGTGCGCACTGCACAACACGCCGGCTAGGCCCTGCGACATTGGCGCGCATAGAGACCGCGGTAAGAAACACCCCCTGCGCACCCCTTCTGACGTCGAGACTGTGCCACGCCTGCTAGGCCCTGCGACATTGGCGCGTATAGAGACCGCGGCGAGAGACCACCCCCTGCGCACCCCCTCTGGCGTCGAGAAAGTGCTACGCCTGCTTAGCCCTGCGACATGGGCGCGTATGGAGACGCCCCCTGCGCACCCCCCCTGGCGTCGAGAAATTGCCACGCCCGCTAGGCCCTGCGACATTGACGCGCATGGAAAAGGCGGTGGGAGACCACCCCCTGCGCACACCCTCTGGCGTCGAGAAAGCGCCACGCCTGCCAGGCCCGGCGGCACTGGCGCGTAAAAGGACCGCGGTGAGAAACCACCCCCTGCGCCCCCCCTCTGACGTAGAGAAAGCGCCACGCCTGCTAGGCCCTGCGACCTCGGCGCGCATAGAGACCGCGGTGAGAGACCACCCCTGCGCACCCACTCTGACAGAGAGAAAGCGCCACGCCTGCTTGGCCCTGCGACATTGGCGCGCATGGAGACTGCGGTGAGGGACCACCCCCTGCGCCCCCCGTCTGGCGTCGGACGCGTGCGGCCTGCCTCTGGAGCCTTCGGTGGAGCCCCCTTGTGGGGCCACGAAACGCTGTTCTGGGTGGTGATGAGCCTTCGGTGGGGCTCCCTATGGGGCCACGAAACCTGGGTGGCGTTGACGCTTGCGGGCCCTGCCACTGGAGCCTTCGGTGGCGCTCCCTATCGGACCACCAAACGCTGTCCTGGGTGGCGTTGACGCGTGTGGGCCCTGCCACCAGAGCCTTCGGAAGGGCTCACCGTGGGGCCACGAAACGCTCTCCTGGGTGGCGTTGACGCATACGGACCCTGCCACTAGAACCTTCAGTGGAGCCCCCTATGGGACCAGAAAACGCTGTCCTGGGTGGCCTTCACGAACGCTGACCCTGCCATTGGAGCCTTCGATGGAGCTGTGGGGCCACGAAACGCTTCCCTGGGTGGCGCTGACGCCTGCCGACCCTGCCACTGGAGCCATCGGTGGTGCTCTCCAGGGGGGCCACGAAATGCCGTCCTGGGCGGCGTTGACGCATGCGGAATCCGCCACTGGAGCCTTCGGTGGCGCTCCATATGGGATCACGAAGCGCTGTCCTGGGCGGCGTTGGCGCATGCGGACCCTGCCGCTGGGACCTTCGGTTGAGCTCACTATGGGGGCCACGAACCGTGCGAGGGATATTCCAAATTCGGTAAAATGGTGCTGAAGGTGACGATGATGTTGAGGCCGCCGATAAGAGGAAGGAGGAGGAGGGGGGGGGGGGGCAGAGGGAGGAGGAGTGACGCAGGGCGCTGTTGCCTATCTTTTTTTTGTTGGGGTGGGAATCGTACAAAAAAACAATCGCGCGGGTTTTGAAAGTTTCTGCCGGGGAAGCTTACAGGAATGATCAGGCGAACCATTTCAAATCACAGTCAGGGCCGACGCCTCCAGAAAATCGCAAGAAGAAGAAGAAAGAGAGAGAGAGAGAGAAAAAAAAAAAAAGAGATGTATAAATATATCATATATAAATAAATAAATAAATAAATAAATAAATAAATAAATAAATACATAAATTAATTAAAAATAAATAAATAAATAGCTACATATATATATATATATATATATACATTAACCAACCATATGCAGCTGCGACTACCGCATTGTGGGCACCAGCGTCGGTGAAGCTCCCCATGGGGCCACGAAGCGCGTGAGCTGTGCGCCGACAACGGCCGCGCGGACGCATGTGGACACCGCCGCTGGGGCCTTCAGCGAAGCTCCCTATACGGCCACGATACACTGTCCTGGGCGGGGGAGGCGCATGCGAACGGTGCCACTGGGACATTCAGAGGAATTTCTAGAGGGCCACGAAGTGAGGTCCTGGACGGGAGAAACGCCTGCGAACTGCGCCACTGACGGCGTAAGTGGAGCTCCCAATGGGGCCGCGAAACGCTGTCTTGGGCGGGGGAGACACACGCAAATGGCGCCACTGGGACCCTCGGTGGAGCTCCCCCCGGGGCCACGAATCGCTGTCCTGGGTGGCGGTGTCGCATGCGGACCCTGCCCCCGGAGCCTCCGGTGGACCTCCCAGTGGGGCCGAAACACTGTTCTGGGTGGGGGGGCGCATGCGAACGGTGCCACTGGTGCTTTCGGTGGAGCTCTCTATAGGGCCACGAAGCACTGTCCTGGGCAACGCGTGCGGTGGTGGCGGTGACGCATGCGGACCCTGACACTGGACCTTCTGAGGAGCTCCCTGTGGGGCCACGAACCGTGTGAGGGGCGTGGCTGACAGGGCGGCGGTGACGCACCCCACCACTGGAGCATTCGGTGGAGCTCCCTGTGGGGCCACGAGGCACTGTCCTGGGTGGGGGAGACGCCTGCGGACCCGGCCACTGGAGCCTTCAGTAATGCACCCCCTGGAGCAACGAAGCGCTATCCTTGGTGGCGCTGACGCCTGCAAGGACCCTGCCACTGGAGCCTTCGGTGGAGCTCCCTGAGGAGCGACGAAACGCTGTGCTGGGTGGCGCTCGCGCAGGCGAACCCTGCCAAAGGAGCCTTTGGTGGAGCTCCCTGTGGGTCGACGAGACGCTGTGCTGGGCGGCGTTAACGCAGGCCGACGCTGTCACTTGAGTTTTCGGCAGAGCTCCTCCCGATGGGGCCACGAAACGGTATCCTGGGCGGCTCTGGCGCATGCTGGCCCTGCCCCTGGAACCATCGGTGGAGCTTTTCATGGGGCCACAAAACGCTATCCTGGGTGGCGCTGACGCATGCAGACCCTGCCGCTGGAGCCTACGGCGCAGTTCCCTCCGGGGCCACGAACTGCTGTCCTCGGCGGCGTTGGCGCAGGCGGACCCCGTCACTGGAGCCTCCGGTGGAACATCCCCTGGTGCCACGAAGGCGCGCGAGGGGCGTGCCGAATTGATGGGAAGGCGAAGAGCAGAGGTAAGGAGGGGGAGCAGGGGGAGGGGGCAGCGGGACGAGGAGCGCCGCGGGGTGATGTCTCTTCAAACAGAAGACCCAGGATGGCTGGCAAAAAACATCGGGGGGTCATTCGTGTTTTTTTCTTTTTTAGGCTCCAGGCTAAACCCCCCCGGAAACCCCCAACCCGGGAGTTTTTTTTGGAGAGTTGCTCCAGGGGTCCCGGGTCCCACATTTGAAACAAAACTATAAGTACTGGGCGTTGCGGGGGAGACGAGCGCCATTGAGCACCGGGTGTTGTCTTGAACGCCAAGACACAGCGGGCGGGCGGCGGGGGGCAAGTGGCGGGCGAGTGGCAGGCAGGCGGGCGGCGGGCGGCGGGCGGAGAAATGAAACTTCCAAGTAGTATCCCTTGAGGCGGGGTGCTGTTGAATACTGGGCGTAGCCTTGGAGACGGTTTTTTTTGTAATTTTCATTTCGCGCTCCTGCAGCAGTCGCGGGCCTGCGCGCCGGCGCGATCTACGCCGGCGCCCGACCCCTGGCCACCGCGGCTCAGCGCTGCTGCCCGCGGCGCGGGCGCGCCGCGCTGGACCATCCATCCTGCCGACGAAGTGGGGTGGCGGTCTGCAACGCCCCATCCTTCCACGACAGGGTTTCGGCGGCGATGCTCGGCCCCTTCCCGCGGCGAGCGGCTGCAGGACGACGCCGCGAAGATGAAACCCGTTCACCCCGAAGCCCCGCGACCCGACGGCAACAGCGGCGCTCGCGAAAGGACGCCCCCCTCACGACAGGAAGCAGGGACCAGCGGACGCCCGCCAGAAACCACGAAATTCCTGTAGACCCCCTGGGGAGCGAGAGCGCCGGCCCCCCTTGTGGTCCGAAGGAACAACGCAATGGGCAGGCGCACAAGTGCGCCGAGACGTGCACGCAGCCCGTCCTCTCACACAGCCCTGCTTGGGTGCCACCCTAGTTGCTTGGCCGCCGGTGCTTGACACAGCCTCAGGCACACGCTGGCATTTTGACCATTTTCAATGGGGCACCCCGCGACGTGTCTCTTGAGTGCGCTCGTCGGCCGCCGCCATATGAACCCTATAGTTTACAGCGTAACGGTGAAAGAGTTGCCAGCCTCTGCCTCTCCGTCCCCTGCCCTCGGCCGCAGTCTCGTTCCGCACGGGGGAATTTTCGGATCGGGCTGCACATGTGTCGTGCGCACCCTGCTTCGCAGTCGCTGTGCGGGTGGCGCTTCATTGTCGTCAGCCGTCCGCTTTGAACGTCTTTGATTGGTTTGATACGCTTCACAGCGGTGATGCGGTCCCTTGTGCGTGTGCTGCACAGTCGTTGCGCGACTAGGACAGGCAGAACCACTGGATGCACAACACGTCCCCGCTGTCACGTGGATTTTGCGCGTCGCAGTTGTGATGCGTCCCTTCAGCGTGGATCTTGCTTTATCTAACACGTCTCTGCTGCCATGTTGTTTTCGTGCCTCACAGTCGTGATGCGGTCGTTCTGTCGACATTGTGCTTCACCGTTGTGATGCGTTCTGTGATCTTGCTCCCACGTGTCATTTGATGATCGGTCTTACAATCAAATGCGCATCGCGTTTCTTATGTTAAGCTCCAGTCGTGATGCGATACCTTCTTGTATTGTGGGTCACAGTCGTGATGCAGCCGACGCGTTCTTTCGTAACGCGCTCTGTGGTCTTGCTCGCACTTGTGATCCGCTGGTCGCCCATCGTCGGATGTATTCGGTGGTCGTGTCGTCGTCGCCGTCCTCGCAGCGTCATCCCTGTACCTCGTTCTGCTTCTCTGGCTTGGACCGCTTCTCTGACGTTGCCCTGTTGCTGCTGTCATTGGGTGCTTGATGCCGACGGAGCGGGTGGGCGGCCGCTGCCAGCAGTGGGCGACTGCGGGCCCGTGTCCAGCAGCCTCTCTGCGCGATTTCGTCCTCTCGTGGCTGGGCTCGGCAAGCCGCGGCCTTGAACTGGCGGCTCTCGCCAGAGATTGCGATGCGCTTTGAAATGCCTGCCCGTTGCTCCCGCCCCACTTGCTGCAGTCATGTGGCGGTGCTGCTGCCCCGCTGGCTGCCCTGGTGGCCGCGCTATTGGCGCTTTTACTTAGGGAGCTTGCGCCTGCGCTTGGGCGTCTGGCCCCGGCACGCCAGTGTTTGGTTTCACCGTATGCTGGAGGCGTTCGCGCTGAGGCTGTGCCCGCGCTGAGCCCGCCTGCCCGTGCGGGCCCGGATCTTTCCATTTGCCTTGCTGTCCTCAATCCCGGGCGCCTTGGTCCCCTTGCCTTTGGGACTGATGTACTGTTCGAGAGGCGCCTGCACGCGGTCGCTCACTCACTGACGGAGTGCTCCGCCGAAATTTGCGTGCTGCCTGGTGCGCGCATGCCGCCAGGGGCGCTGCTGCCGTCGGGATCCCCCTTCTCTTGAATGGGGCGGCGGTTTGCCTCTTGGGGTGCAGTGGGCTTGTTTGTGCGGAGTGACATCGCCTCACTCCTCCGCCCGACCCCTGAGCTTTCATTGGACCGCGTGCAATGATTTGAGTTTTGGGGTGGAGCCTGTGGCCCCTCTACCCCTGCAAGCCCGTGCTTTGCATTTTGCGCGTGCTATCCTGCCACTGGTGGTGACGTGCCTACGTGGACCCTCATTTTCTCCTTGTCGTCTGTGCGTGCCCGCCACCCGGGAGTGCGGATTTTGATTTGAGACGATGGCAACGTCCATCTGTCGGATGTCTTGCATCACCTTCCTGGCTGCTCGTGCTCGCACTGCCGGCAGTCAGCGCCCGACCGCACGATTGAAGCAATGATTGACGCTGCTGGTTTTGTGGTGTGCCACCCGCCTGTGCCCACGCAGGATTCTGGCACGCGCATTGACTTAATCCTTGTCGAGCGGCACCCTGTCCCCCCAGCTGTTGTTGCTGATGCGTGCGGGGTGGACTCGGACCACCGTTCGGTCTCATGCTTACTGCCGTGCGCTTTTCACGCTCCACCGACTTCTGGCCTTTCCCGTGTGGGGTGACGCACTGCTGGTCAGTGGGGTGATGCGCTGTCAGCAGTGGCTCCAGTCTTAGACGCCTTCGCAGATGCAGTCGAGTCTCTCATACCGTGCGCTTGGCTCCGTCCCCCGTGGAGCAGGGCGAAGCATCTAAGAAAGAACGCCGCATTCTGTTGGACGCGTCGGCCTGGGCCCGGGACGTCATCTGCGTGCGTGCGGGCTTCGCGGCGGGGGCCACGAAGGCGTCGGCGGCGTCCCCAGTACGTGTCAGTAGCCTTCGGTTGGCCCATCAGCTTACACGTCGCACGCTGCCTTTGAACGGGCGGTGGCGCAAGCCGCGTCAGCGGGCCGCCATCGTGCCTTTCAGCGCTTCTCTGACCTTCGTGCCCAAAATCCTGGCCTGGCGGAGCGCTGCCTTTCTGAGTGCTTCCGGTCCCAGAAAACCTTTTCAGATTGCTCTCGTCAACCCGGTCGACGGGCGCGCGCCCCCTCGATGTGGAGAAATCGCTCGCGCTCTTGCAAGCTGACTCGACAGGCCGAGTGCAGAATGACTTCGATTTCGACGCGGCGGAGCAGCAAGCGCAGGCCTGCGCGGTCTCGGCCACCAGGTCAGGGGGGCCAGTGCACGCCCACATTGGTCCGTACTCAGTCGAAGAAGTGGACGCGGTGTTGGACAGTTTTAGGGCAACATCCACCGCGGTGGGTGGCTGCGTCAACGCTGTCCGATCTGCGGTCCCTGCGGGACGCCGGGTCACGCGTACCCTCGCTAATTTTCCCCGGCCGTGGCGCTCACGAGCACCCTGTGGTCGGCTCGCCAGGTCACGCTCCTCCATAAGTCGGGGCCCCGCGTTGTTCGGTCAACAGTATGCCTCCGGCCGATTTCTATCTCGGCGGTCAAGACATTCGTTGTGGATGGGCTTCGAAACTTGCGCAACGCGCCTTCGCTTGAGAAGTACTGCGAGGTTGCGCTACAGGGCGGCGTTGGGGACCCGACCTCCCTCCTCCTCTCCCTTCTCCTCCACGCTCCACTTCGTAGCGCCCAAGGTCATGTCACCTATTAGGCAGTTACGAACCTCCAGTGGGCCTTTGATGCGGCGTCTCCTCTCGCCAGGCTGTTCAATGCTTATGAGGCGGGGGTGCGCGGTGACGACTGGCTTCGCTTCTGCTGGATGGTTTCATGCCGTCTGACGCGCGGTACCTCGCGCTCCGTGGCCACGTCTCGACCTTACTTCCCCGTGGTGGTGGGACAGCCCAGGGGCGTAGATTCAGCGCTGGCGTTTTCAATGCGTAGATCAAGTGGCTGGCTGGAGACGTATATAGTGTACTCCCAGGTAGCTGTGCTGCTCGGGTGGGACCCCACCTCCGCCACCCTTGCTTGGGCATCAGTGTCCCCGAGCCCGCCTGCAATGGCGCACCCGTCCCGCCGGCTGGTGGGGGCGACCTCGCAGCTCTCGCTGTTGAGGTGGCGTCCGCGGCCGCCGCGGAGCAGGCGCCCTACCCAGGGGCTGAGCGTGCGCTTCGCTGCGGGGCCACGCGTGTTGCCAGAGGCCGACAAGGCATATCTGCTGGACCGGCTGGGCTCGACCCTTCTCCCCCCGCTGCAGTTTGTGGGTGACTTGACGGTCGCAACCTCCTCGCCAGGCGCTCTGCGCGCAAATGTGTCGCGTGAACCTTGCTCGGTCTGCTCCCAGTATGCGAGGCGTGCCCGTTCTCAGTTTAATTACAAAGCGGTGGGGACCGCTGCCCTGGCGATCCTCGACAGCCCTCCTCTAGGAGACCTCGGCTGCTCAGTTGTAGACCTGAAGGCCATGCTGAAGGTTTTTTTTTATTCACAACTCACGTTTGGTCCATTGCTGAGGGCGACAGTGGCCAAGAGGGAGCGAGTTTTTTTTTTTGTTGTTTTTTTTTTTTTTTTTTTTTGTCCCCCCCCCCCCCCCCGCAGGTGTGACAGGAGGCTTTAGGCCCCCAGCCCTGTGTACAGGTGCCGCTGCGTGTATAGTCTGCTCTGCTTTATCCCGCCCCCTTCCTCTTTCTCGCTCGCCGTGCTCGCTGTTCCCTTGGCTACATGCAAGCGGGGTGGGCCCGCCGTTTCCTCGGTTGTGCAACTGGCCCGTCGCCCCCTGGCCCGGTAGTCATTGTGCAGCGTGGTTGGCACGTGCGCCTGGGCACCAAAGTGGTTGAGCGAACCATCCTCGCGCGCGCAATGCTCTTCCTCTTACCTGGTGGGCCTCCAGGAGCTACCCTGCTTCAGGTGGCTGAGAGCACGTGCTGCTCCTCGTGGGCGTCAGCCGTGCGGGCGCGGCTGAATTTCGCAGACCCTCCACTCCCTCACGTAGTTGAGTGGACCTTTGCTTGGAAGTAAGCTAGCGCAAACGCTCGGGAAGATCCAGCGGCTCGCCAGCAGCTGTTGCGCAGTGATAAATTTTACGTTGTCCGCCCTGCCCTACTCAAGCTTGATCAGCTTGCGTCCCCGCAGGCAGCAGCTGCATCACTGCCAGTTTTCTGCCTGCCGTTCTCGGCGTGGCTGTCTGGGCCGCCTGGCCTCCAGTGGAATCCCACCAGCTCTCTGGGCGTTGGTGGTTTAGAGCGTTTCCTCTTCCACCCCTCCCTCTTCCCCTCCGGGGAAAGGTTTACCCCTCCCCCTACCCCCTCCCCACTGACCTGGACGGGGGAGGGCGCGAGCGGTCAGAGCGTTCAAGACGGCCTCGAAAGCCAAAATCATTGATTTTACTATGAGTTGGGCACCATTTTGGCTTTCTGAGGGGGCAGCGCTAATTAAAGCTCCCCTCTTCTTTGATCGACTTCCTCCACGATGGCCGCAAGAGGCCCCCAGGATGCCCCAAGAGGCCGCAGGAGGGCCCCAAGAGGGCCCCAAGAGGCACCCCAGGAGGCCCCCGAGAGACCCCCAAGAGGCCCCAAGAGACCCCCCAGAGGCACCCAAGGTGCTCCCAGAGGCCTCGGCGATAATGTCAAATCATTGTTTGCACTAAGGTTATAGCCACAGGTTGGCCTCTGGGGGAGGGAGGGAGGGGGGGGGGGGGGGGGGGGGGGGGAGGGGGGCTGATTAAGATTACTCCAAGAGCGCCTCGGAGAGCCCAAAATAACCTCCAAGATGGCTCAAGAAATCCCAAGATGTCTCATACTGGTTTCCTCTGTGTGCTGTCCACTTCCCTGATCGAGGCAATCCCACCAGCCCTCTGGGCGTCGGTGGTTTAAGGCGTTTCCTCTTCCACCCCTCCCTCTTTCCCTCCGGGGAGGGGCCGCAAGCGAGGAAGCCAAAATCATTGATTTTACTGAGATTGTGACCCCATTTTGGCCTCCTGAGGCGGCAAAGATGGCCCCAAGAAGCGCCCAGGAAGCCCTCAAAGGCCCCAAGATGGCCCCAAGAGGCCCCAAGAAGCCCCCAGGAGGCCCCAAAGAGGATCCCGAACGGCCCACAAAGGCCCCTCCGAGGCACCCAAGACGCCGAAAAGCCCCTCAGAACGACCCTCTACTCGCCTGGGCGTCGTTTCTGGACGGGCTGGTGGAGGTATTTGTTTTTTTCCGCCGCAGGCGGAAGCGCCAGCGGCGAAGGTCGCGCACGGGCCGCGGACGCGACTAAATTACCTAACGCGCGCAGGGTCCTGGTGGGGATACGCGAAGCGTCTAGACTTCGTTGGACTTGGAGCTTGGCCCAGGCTCCTGGCTTCAGTTTCGCGTGTGGGCAGTCGTACGGATGTCGGGGTGCTGGCCGCTCCAGGTCCTCGGGGCCCCACTCTGCGTCCCCACGCTGCCGCGGTGTGCTGGTTGCGGGGCACTGGACGTTGACGTCTGGCACGCTCTTTTCGTGTGCCCCGCGGCGGCGGCTCTCAGGACCTCCATCTGGTCTCGCCTTCCTCTGCCTCCTCCTTCCTTCCCCGCCCAGGTCTCCCAGTTTCTTTTTCACCAGTCCCGGCCGCCGGCGGAACGCCGCGAGCACGTGCACTTCGTCGCCGCTGCAGTGCTACTGGCCGTCACAGGCACCAGTCAATTTTAATGCGGTGCGCCCGCTTGTCTGGAGCATGGCCGGGGGGGTCGCCGGCGCTGGCCGGCGCCGTCGTGGCCTGCTCCGGGACACTGACTGCTTGCCTTGCGCCCTTTCCTGGGGAAAACTTTGGTCGCCTTCCCCTGCCCCACGTCGCCCCCTTCCCCTCCCCCTCCCCTCTCCCTCCCCCTCCCCCTTCCCTTCGTCCCCTTCCCCCCCCTCCCTCCCCCCTCCCCCTTCCCTGCCCCTCCCTCCGTTCGTGCCTATATGCTTATTTTTCTTATTATTATTAGTAGTAGTATGATTTGTATTATTATTATTATTAGTATTATTATTATTATTATTATTATTAGTATTATTATTATTATTATTAGTATTATTATTACTATTATTGTTATTATTAGTATTATTATTATTATCATTATCATTATTATTAGTATTAATATTATTATGATGATTAGTAGTATTAGTATTAATATTCTTATTCTTACTATTATTATTATTATTCTTCTTATTATTATTCTGCTTATTTTTTATTCCTATTATTATTAGTATTATTATGATTATTATTACTATTATGATTCTTATTATTCGTATTATTATTATTAGTATTAGTAGTATTCTTATCATGTTTATTATTAATTTTCTTCTTCTTAGTATTATTATTAGTATTCTTGTTCTTAGTATTAGTATTAGTATTCCTCTTCTTCTTAATAATATTATTAGTATTATTATTATTAATTTTAGCATTCTTCTTATTATTCGTAATAGTATTCTTCTTATTCTTCTAATTATTATTTTCCGTATTATTCTGATTATTATCATTATTATGATTCTCCGTATTATTCTTATTATTATTCTCATCATTATTATTAATATTATTCGTCTTGTTCTTCTTCTTCGTATTATTACTCATATTCTTCTTATTAATATTGTTCTTAGTGCTATTATGATTCGTATTGTTCTTCTTATTCTTATTATCATTATTATTATTCGTGTTAGTATGGTTCGCATTATGATTCTTATGTTTCTTAGTATTATGAGTATTCTTCTTATTACGATAATCGTTATTCTTCTTACTAATATAAATAGTATTATTCTCAATACTATTATTAATCGTTTTATTATTCGTAATATTATCCTTCTTACTATTCGTATTATTATTCTTGTTCTTATTAATAGTATTCGTATTTCTCTTCTTCTTAGTATTAATATTATTCGTCTTCTTCTTATTATTATTAGTCCTCTTCTTAGTATTAATAGTCTTAGTATTAGTATTATGATGTGTATTATTATTCGTATTATTGTTGTTCGTCTTATTAGTATTATTTTTATTATTATGACTAGTAGTAGTATGTTTATTAATATTAATATTAGTATGATTATTATTATTCTTATTATTCATAGTATTCTTATTAGTCTGTTCC
The DNA here is from genome assembly GCA_963575745.1 of Prorocentrum cordatum. Lineage (NCBI taxonomy): Eukaryota > Dinophyceae > Prorocentrales > Prorocentraceae > Prorocentrum > Prorocentrum cordatum. The sequence goes on from CAUYUJ010003903.1 coordinate 502,676, forward strand.
TTCTTATTACTATTTAGTATTATCATTATTCCAGCTGCCCCTCTCTGTAGTTGGCCCTCTTCACTGCGTATGCTTACATATTTGATTGATTGCTGCCATCGGTTCCTTACCTTGCTGTGTTTGTGCTGTTTCTCTTTGCATATTCTTGTTTGTTCCTGCGTTTCCACCTTTTGTTCCCAACCATCCTGTGGTGTTGGGTCCTCGTTTTGAAGAGACAGCGCCCGCTCCCGCTCCCGCTCCCGCTCCTCCTCCCCACACACACACACACACTCCCGGCACATCCCTCCTCCCATAGGAAGCCCCACCACCATCATCATCGTCGTCATCACACCCAATTCGGCACACCCCTCACACGTTTCGTGGCCCCATAGGGAGCCCCACCGAAGGCCCCAGTGCTGCCGCCCGCATGCGTCACGCACACCCAATTCGGCACACCCCTCACACGTTTCGTGGCCCCATAGGGAGCCCGCCGAAGGCCCCAGTGCTGCCGCCCGCATGCGTCACGCACACCCAATTCGGCACACCCCTCACACGTTTCGTGGCCCCATAGGGAGCTCCACCGAAGGCCCCAGTGCTGCCGCCCGCATGCGTCACGCACACCCAATTCGGCACACCCCTCACACGTTTCGTGGCCCATAGGGAGCCCACCGAAGGCCCCAGTACTGCCGCCCCCGCATGCGTCACGCACACCAATTCGGAACACCCCTCACACGTTTTGGCCCCATAGGGAGCCCCACCGAAGGCCCCAGTGCTGCCGCCCGCATGCGTCACCGCACACCCAATTCGGCACACCCCTCACACGTTTCGTGGCCCCATAGGGAGCCCCACCGAAGGCCCCAGTGCTGCCGCCCGCATGCGTCCCGCACACCCAATTCGGCACACCCCTCACACGTTTCGTGGCCCCATAGGGAGCCCCACCGAAGGCCCCAGTGCTGCCGCCCGCATGCGTCCCGCACACCCAATTCGGCACACCCCTCACACGTTTCGTGGCCCCATAGGGAGCCCCACCGAAGGCCCCAGTGCTGCCGCCCGCATGCGTCCCGCACACCCAATTCGGCACACCCCTCACACGTTTCGTGGCCCCATAGGGAGCTCCACCGAAGGCTCCCATTTTGCTCCGCATTGCGTCACGCACACCATTTCGGCACACCCCTCACACGTTTCGTGGCCCCATAGGGAGCTCCACCGAAGGCCCCAGTGCTGCCGCCCGCATGCGTCCCGCACACCCAATTCGGCACACCCCTTACACGTTTCGTGGCCCCATAGGGAGCCCCACCGAAGGCCCCAGTGCTGCCGCCCGCATGCGTCACGCACACCCAATCGGGCACACCCCGCACACGTTTCGTGGCCCCGAAGGAAGCCCCACCGAAGGCCCCAATGCTGCCGCCCGCATGCGTCACGCACACCCAATTCGGCACACCCCTCACACGTTTCGTGGCTACATAGGGAGCTCCACCGAAGGCCCCAGCGGCCGCGCTCACATGCGCAGGCGTCCCGCACACCCATTTCGGCACATCCCTCACAGGCTTCGTGGCCCCATCATCCACCGGAGGCCCCAGTGGCGGCGCTCACATGCGTCACCCACACCCACCCAATTCGGCACACCCCTCACACGTTTCGTGGCCCCATAGGGAGCTCCACCGAAGGCCCCAGCGGCCGCGCTCACATGCGTCCCCGCCACCCATCCCGGCACGCCCCTCACAACAACAGGTTTCGTGGCCCCATGGGGAGCTCCACCGAAGGCCCCAGTGGCACCGCCGGTTCCCGCCTGCGGACCCTGCCGCTGGTGCCTTCGGTGGAGCTCCCTGTTGGGCCACGAACCGTGTGAGGGGTGTGCCAAAATGCGGTCCCCGCCTGCGGACCCTGCCACTGGAGCCTTCGGTGAAACTCCCTGTGGGGCCACAAAACGTGTAAAGGGCGTGCCGAAATGAATGGCGGTCCACGCCTGTGGACCCTGCCACTGGGGCCTTCGGTGCAGCTACCGGTGGGGCCACGAACCGTGTGAGAGGTGTGCCAAATTGGGTGGCGGCCCCCGCCTGCGGACCCTGCCGCTGGTGCCTTCAGTGGAGCTCCCTGTGGGGCCACGAACCGTGTGAGGGGTGTGCCAAATTGGGTGGTGGTCCCTGCATGCGGACCCTGCCACTGGGGCCTTCGGTGAAACTCCCTGTGGGGCCACAAAACGTGTAAAGGGCGTGCCGAAATGAATGGCGGTCCACGCCTGTGGACCCTGCCACTGGGGCCTTCGGTGCAGCTACCGGTGGGGCCACGAACCGTGTGAGAGGTGTGCCAAATTGGGAGGCGGCCCCCGCCTGCGGACCCTGCCGCTGGTGCCTTCAGTGGAGCTCCCTGTGGGGCCACGAACCGTGAGGGGTGTGCCAAATTGGGTGGTGGTCCCTGCATGCGGACCCTGCCACTGGGGCCTTCGGTGGAGCTTTCTGTGGAGCCACGAACCGTGTGATGGGTGCACTGAAATGGATGGCGGTCCCCGCATGCTGACCCTGCCACTGGAGCCTTCGGTGGAGCTCCCTGTGGGGCCACGAAAGGCTGTCCTGGGTCACGTTGACGCATGCGGCCTGTGCCACAGGAGCCTTCGGTGGAGCTCCCGGTGGAGCCACGAAACGCTGGACTGGGTGGCGTGGAAGCATGCGGCCTGAGATGGATGGGAACAGGGAGGAGGGGGAGGAGGAGGAGAAGGAAGAGGAGGAGGAGGAGGAGGAGGAGGAGAAGGAGAGGAGAGGAGACGCGGGGCGCTGTCTCTTCAAAACGAGGACCCAACACCACAGGATGGTTCGGGGAAACATTAAACGGCCTGGGATGTGCCCCTTTTGTCTTCGCCTGGTGACGCCTGGCCAAAGTAGGCTGCCCATTCGCTGGCCTACTTGTGGGGCGGCCCCCCTCCCCATTCGACGCTGAGACGGAAAGAGCGGCCGACTTGACGATGTGTGTTGCGCCCACTATGCCGCAGCAGCTGAAGAACGGGTTGTCTCCGTCGGTTCCGCGCGCCGTCCACAATAACTACACCGCGCCGGACCCCTTGGTCGCTACGCTCGGCGCTTGAACGAGCGCTGCGTGTGCCCGCAGCTGTAGATTGGGCAGGAGAGCGCGGGCGCAGGAAACGCAGGAGAGCAGCGGCCCTGGCCTGCTCCTCTTGGAGAGGACCATTCTGCCTGCACCGTCGCGCTGGAGGGCACAGGGACGTTATGTGGACTGAGCTCTTTAAACTGCTGGACAGAGGCTGATCATCGGAGACCCCGCCGCCTGTCAGATTAGGGAATGAGAAGAGGCACAGGCACTACGAGCGGGTCACCTCTGGCCACCCACCCCTAGGTCCTACGCGCAGGCGGGTGCAACAAACGCTTACCGCCGCACGCGCTGCAGCCCGTGACGCACTCAGGACGTGCTCTGGCATCCCACCCTGGGAGTTGTTGATACACGGGCAGCCTCGCAGGAAGAAGCAAAAACTGCAGACCCCATGAGCCACTAGGCGAGTAAACCGCCCCTGCAAACTTTCCCCGCCAAAACGTCCGAGCAGCTCCTTCCCACTAGACACCTCGACGACGGCCACACGGAGCGCCACGCCGCTAGCATAGCCGATGTACCCCTGCAGCCAGTCAGCTCAAGAGGCCCCCAGAGATGTCCAGAAGCATGGCACACAGATAACATCTACAAACGACCCACAGAGGCAAAGCAAAAGAGCAAAAACAACAGACAGCAATAGATACATAAGACAATTGAGTGCTTCCCTTGCTTGTCGGCGCTCAAAAATTGTCAGTGTCGCCGAAGACCGGCCCAGACCCGGACCGAGAGATCACGAGAAGCATATCAACAGGCCCCCCGAGAAGCCACCGAGAAAGCCCGTCTACGCAGAAAACACATGACTGCATAGCAGAGGCAGACAGAGTCCACCCGGGCATGCGGAGCCACAGCCAGCCTTCGCAACGCAGTACACGATCGATCACGACTGATCGCGCCTCTGGTGTTGGCGAAAACGAAATCAGCCCAATAACTAGCACGTCAACGTGCACCTCCGCACGAAGCGAAATTGGATAATTCCAAGAGTGCCTGGCTCGGTTTCTTTCATTCTCTCAGGGCCACACCCGGGTATAGGCTCTGCGGGGGGCCACTTACACACACTACGCCCTCTAGCTCCCGCGGAAGGGCGTCACAGATTATTGCCTTCCAGTGCATGGGGGGGAAGCAGGTGTCACATGTTGCGGCCGATGTGGTAATTTGTGGCATGTCGCACTACAGTGCTGCGCTGGCACGATGGCACAGCCATGGGCACCTGGATGCAATCATTCTCGGCCGGCTCGCACAGGAAATCTGCTTCATTGACACCAGGATAGCTGGGTTCTTTCCTTGAATGCGCTTGCGACTCAAAGCACCCTGGCATGCTGCTCCTCAAAGCCGCGACGCGCAACAGAGCAGGAACGAAACCGCCGCAGAAGAGGAAGGTTGCGGGCACGAAAGAACCCTCTGAAGGCCAACAGAGAGCAAGGAACGAAGCCTTCGCCTGGAGGAGGGGTGAGGTGGCGGAGGACCGAGCGAAAGGGTGAACGTAAGACTTGCGAGGGTTACAGGGAGGGAGCAGGTCCAAAAGCTGCCCAAGATTTTCTAGGCACCTCATCCTTGGCCCCCTGCCTTTGATCGAAGGGCACGAGTAACAGAAGTGTGTCGCTGCCGGGAGCAGTGGCGGCGGTAGACTCGCCCGTCGCTCCTGCTCGGCTTGTGGATTCTCGGCTCCACACGAGCTGCACGCCCACGGAACGAGCCGAACCTCTCACGGGATGCTTGCCGATGCTGTTGCCTGTTCCTCCCGCACAAACGTGACGTGTCCCACACTTCTGGGGGCCATAGCCTCGACGACGCGATGCTTGCAAATCGCATGACCTGGGATGGGCCACTTCCCACAACGCGACAACACGCAATCGAAATGCCGCTGGTCCCAACAAAAAACAGTGGCGTTGACACGTGCGTTCGCCTTGAAAAGGAATTGCCTCCTTGAAGCGAGTAACTATCTCAGCAAAGCACCCTAATAGAATATCCCTGAACACGTCCCATGACACGTCCACAGGCACGTCCCCCTTGCACGTCCCTGGGGAAGTCCCCAGTCACGCCCCTGAAAGCGTTCCCTGACACGTCCCATGGCACCGCCCCTGAATGTTCCTAGACACTCTCCCTCACACGGCCCCAGACACATCACCTGACGCGCACCTGGACACGTCTCCTGACACGTCCCCTGATACGTCCCCTGGCACGCTGCTAGACACGTCCCGACACCTCCGCCGACCCAGACACGCTCCTAGGCACGTCCCCAGACACGTCCCCTGACACGTCCACGGGCACGCCCCCTGACACGCACACTTACCTGGACACGTCACCGCCAGCCTCAGGACCAACAAAACACATGGGTCGCTTCCACCTGGACGCATCGGGGCGTGTTGGCTCCTTTCGCCCACGACCCCTGGGCCCCACAGCACACAGGTTCCTGTCACCCTCGAACCATGCCCCTAACGCGTCCCTGAAGACGTCCCCTGGAACGCTCCTGTACACGTGCCCTCACACATCCTTGGACACGTCCCCTGACACGAGTGTGGACAGGTCCCTGAGGAAGTCCCCTGGCACGTCCCCATGGACCTCGTGAAAGCCTCGGGCACCACGAAACTGAATTCCACCAGCCATCTGGTCGTAGGTGGTGTAACGAATTATGTGAATACCTCTTCCAGAACCCCTTCTTCCCCTCTATTCGGGAGGGGGGAGCGCGAGCGGCCAGGGTGTTAGGTGGCTGCAAGATGGCCCAGGACGCTCCAAGATAGCCGCCAAGATGGTACACAAGACAGCCCAAGATGGCGTAAGATAGCTTCCAAGATGTCTCCAACAGGCCCAGATACCGCTCCAAGACGGCTCCAAGTGGCCACGAAGCCTTCCAAGGAGGCACCCGTTTCGCCTCCCATGGGCCTCTGAGAGCTCGAGATGGCCCCCAGATGACCCAAGAGAGCCCGAAGAGGACCCCACAGGGCCTCGCCCCAAGAGGCAATGTGACTGCCTCCGAGGGGTGAGGCCCGAATTGAATCCCCCCCTTGTTGAGCCGCTGGGCCCAAAAACGCACCAAGAAGGCCCCAGGACACCCCCATGAAGCCCTAAGAGGACCCAAATGCCTCCCAA